>CAVMJV010000064.1:1165000-1444986 GCA_963681835.1 Meloidogyne enterolobii
AAAATGATAAATTCTTAGAGGCCAGTAAAAACAATGTTTACCGGAATCACTTTTATTTCAAGTGCCAATTCGATATCTATTTTGGTACCATTCGATAAAGGACTAAATGACTGAGCCGAGTTATGGCCGATCATGCTTTGAGGGTAATTTTCAATTTCGTTCCCCCCCCCCCCCCCCCCCCCCATCCTTTTTACTTACTCAAATTATGAAAAAATGGTCAGACTTTTCTTTTTTCCTCAATTATACTCTTCTTCCCCATGGCATACAATCAGTCAAAAAGGATTACCTTTTTTAAATTTGTTTGTATAAATATAAGAACTGAGAAAGAAAAGCGTCACATTTTTAAAATGGAGAAACTAAAAAATTTCAAAGATTCCCATCTACATGAAAAATTGTGTTTGAGTGACAAAGATTTCGATTTATGGCTTGTAGAGCTTGGACTACTTCACGGAAAACGAACTTGTTATAAATGTGGGGGCCGAACTACCATTCATCAAATTAGGGATAGACGTTATGACAGCTGGCGCTGTACAACAAAAAGATGCCGTGCAGAAAAAGGTTATTTATGCGGCACCTTTTTCGAAGGCACTCACTTAACAACAAAACAAATCTTTCATCTTTCTTTTTTGTGGGCTTATCGCTTAGGCAAGTAAAATTTAATCCTTTTTGACTGATTGTATGATGGGGAAGAAGAGTGTAATTGAAAAAAGAAAAGTCTGACCATTTTTTCATAATTTGAGTAAGAAAAAAGGAGGGGGGGGGGGGAACGAAATTGAAAATTACCGCTTTGAGTCTAAGTTAAGGGGATTTTTTTATTTACGATTTTTCCTGCTCAAAAAACCCACCAGATAGCTTTTATTAGGGTAGAAGTGGATTAAGTCACGACGGTTGAGTATCGGAGCCATATTTTGGGCCAAATCGGTTAAGCCAAATTACCCCTATAAGTTACAATACCCAGAATTATATATTTGAAACGATCGGAGTCTATTACTTCGAATAGACTTCGAAACTAATTTTATCGTAAAACGTCACAGACATAAATTTTGATTGGCCATAATCCAACGCAGCCATTTTGTAATAAAACGGCATATCATTTCACAGTAGGAAGTCGGGTCCTCTATCGAATGGTACCCAAGATTTATCAAATTCGGCCTCACAGCAAACAATGTTATTTTGTCAGTTTAGCCATAATGACCCAAAAATTTAAAATTAAACTTGCAAAAAACCATCAACAGCAGCACATACAGCAATTGAAGTAGCGCAATTACAGTAAGGAGCAATTAAAGTTTTCTCACAACTCTACCTAGAGTAAAAAATTGAAAAATAATTTTTGAATACAAAACACAAAAATTTAAATGATTCCCCAGAAAATTTTTATCTACGGACCTAGGAGTAAACTTTTAGCATGTTAAACAATACAAGAGAATCTTAAATAAATCACACAACCATAAGACCATAAATTAAGTGCTGCATTCTAAAAACTATGTATTAGGTAACCTAGAACTCGCAGAAAAGGTAAATGCTTGAGCCGAATTTGAAATGAAAAGCAGATAACCTTAACGGATAATGGGGGTTACAAACTTTCTCTAATTCGCAATAATAGAAAATCTTTTGGGCAGAACATTAGGTAAACTACAAAATTTTTAAGAATACAGCTCTAATTACCAGTACAAACCCCGGATTTTGTTCTCATTGACTCAGTCAGCCCAAAAAGCTTTCGATTGATTGCCGACACGGAATATTCATGCGCACATTACCAACGCCAAAATCATTACACGCAAAATGTGGGCGACCATCTTTGCATTACCAGAAATATACAAGGGATGGGTCGGGTTTGAAAAAATTCAGATTTGTACGGTGTTCTAAGAAAGCCAGATTCTTCCTTTTTTAGTGCCTCGGGGGAAAATTTTAGAAAAACGAAAAAGCCCGATATTTTTGACAGAGAAAACCTCACAATCAGTCATCGAGGTTTCATCATTCTTTTCGAGTTAAAAAATGACCGGGTCTCGGTTAACCCGACCCATCCCCGTCAGACGTGGGCGAAACGTTTCGTTTCGTTTCGTTGTTTCGTATGTTTCGTATGATTTTTACTGTTTCGTCTCGTTTCGTTACGAAACACTTTTAAATTTGTTTCGTTTCGTTTCGTTACGAAACACCTGTGATTTTTCAACGAAACGAAACAATTTTTTAAGCCTAAACTAAGGCCAAAATCTATAAAATTTACCATCTTTTATTGAAAATTTAAAAAATTTTCGCCTGCGGCGCTGAAAAAAAAAGAATTTCGGCTTCTTGGCTTTCCCAAATTGTCAAAATTTTCGCCTGCGGCGCTGAAAAAGGAAGATAGCAATTACTTATATACTACAAATCCGTTTATACTCCACTCCCTAATCCACATATACATATTACTTAATCGACGACAAATTCTATTACCGGACTCGCATCATAATTTAAAAATTGCGGATTGCGAGTTGCGGAAATACTGGAACCGGAACTTCCGGCGAAGCACTAGCTTATATCGCCTTCCTCTCGAAATGGAGATATGGAGACAATTTGGGTAGGCAATGGAGCAAGATGGTGAATTTTTTGGCCTACGGCCTTTCAAAATTTTAAAATTTTTCGTCTGCGGCGCTTAAAATAAAATTTTACTTGAAAAATATTCAATTTTATTTAAAAAAAAGCGTCGCCAAAAATTTGGCTTCGAAAATGATTGACCCCCCCCCCCCTTCCCCGAAAATTTTCCTTGCTACGGGCCTGGCTTATGGGACACAATTGTTGTAAATAAACCAATAACTAAATCATTTATAAGTCATAGTCGACTAATAACGTATTTGAGGTCGAATAATTTCGAAATAAATGCAGTTTTGAAAATTTTTTGAATATTAAAATGTTTCGTTTTGTTTCGTTTCGTTTCGTAAGATTTTGGTTGTTTCGTTTCGTTTCGTTAACGAAACGATTTTTAAAAAATTTTGTTTCGTTTCGTTTCGTCAGAAAAAAATTTTGAGTTTCGCCCAGGTCTGATCCCCGTTAAACCCCAAACAGTACTTAAAAAAAATTTAGAAAAAAAACCTTTCAACAACTCAAGCATTCAATAAATAAGATTAAAAAATCAGAATCTGACACCATTAAGTGAGAACCATCTCATCCATTTCATCATATCATAGGCACTGTTGTTCATAATCCATCGAACATAATTAAAGAGAAATTGAAGTCGAGATGATAGAAGAATTTAATGTTTAGTACCTGAAAAAAAATGACTTAAAAAATAAGGCGAAACTTAAAACAACGTAGAAATGATCTTAAACTTCATGAAAGGAAAGGAAGCCATTTTAAATTTGAATATGAATGGTTTTTTCCCTCTTTCTCTAATTCCCTAACTATTTTCCTAAAATTGGGACAAGGACAATTTGTCGCGGGCTATATTTGACCATCTCATCCATTTTTTGTCGCAGTGATTAAAGGAAGTTTTTTGTTTAAAAATCCATCCAAAGAAAAATTATTGGACAAGAGGTTCTAATTAGTTAACCGACCTCATAAGTAACGATTTAGTCTTTGGATTTTTTCTAGAGTAAACAGGAGCGAAAAATTAGTCAGCGACAAAGTGGGACGTACGTGTTTAGATTCAATTAAGAAATTTTACTTGTTCGTTACCCAAAACCAATTTGGCGGATTTATATTTACAAACAGTATAAGTAAAGACTCCACATAACAGGCTAATTTTTATGGGAAAAATTTAAATAGGCAATAGGTTCGAAGAGAGCGGTTGGGCGAAAATGTATATATAAAATTTTCCCTCAAGTCATAAACGTTTTTATAATCTAAAAATTAATCCTGCCTACGTTTACATGATTTGTAATAGAGGAAAAAATTGTGCCCTTCTGATCATATTCAGAAAAATTAAATTGACTACCCCAATAAGTACCTAATGAATTTGGCATATTCATGCGCATGTTATCAAGTCTAAAAACCTGGTTTCGGAGTACCCGACCCATCCCTACCCTTGAACTATTAGGTCGCGTCATAATTAGTGGCCGTTTTTTTAGATTAAATTTTTAGAGGTGTTATTTTACAAATATTCTTTTTTATTATTATCGAACATAAAGATCTGAATCTACTCTTCATTTTAATACCAGGTTTAGGTATATATGGCTAATATTCATAAAGTTATGATTTTTTGAACTTCACTACCTCGTAGTGAAATTCTCAAGCATTTACACCAAAAATTATAAATTACCAAAAATGGACACAAGAAGCAAAATATCTTAATGATCTAGTCAATGGGATCGTTCTCTATGCTAGACAGAAAAAATAGGATTCAAACTTTACTATGAAGGCCGTATAACTCTCAGAAGCAAACATGGTCGAGGGAGACGGCTGTTATTAAGAATAACGGTCCTGCTCTGCCGGCTTAGATGGAATCCGCTTATTTTTACTGTTGAATTATAGAGGGATATCTGCTCTATACATAGGGCCACGCGCGACTCAAAAAACGCGAGCTGCGCTTAAGGAAGGCAAATCAAATGCCGCGTGTACTCTCTTTTGCAAAGCTGGGAAAACGAGACGACACTCCCCCAAAAAGTTGTTTCTTATATCTCAGCGTAAAATCATCCGATCAGGATGATCTAAACGGTTTTTTAAATCAAATAGAGGGCTTATACTAAATCCGAAATATGAAGTTTGTAAATCGTGTCGAACCCGGAATTCGAATTTCGACCTTTTTGAAAAATTTCGAATTTTCTGATTAAAAATTCGACTTTGAGCCCTCCTGATAGAGCTTTTAAAAAGCTTTCGAATGATATATTACACTAAATATAATCATTAAATATAATCGAGAAAATTTGATTTTCGATGATTTCGAAAATTTTGACATTTTTGATCAGAACTCCCTGAATACCTACCCAAAAATTCTCAAATTCTAGGATCCCTTAGAAAATATACTAACAAATGATTCGAAATAAAAATAAAAAAAAATTTTCAAAAAACTTAATTTTAAAAACCCAAATTAAAAAACGGCCACTAATTATGACGCGACCTAATAGTTTCAGGTTCAGAAGCTTTCGTATTTTCCCCTTCATCACTTGAAAACGACTCGTCAGGATCAGCTTCCCCTTCCCGACACAAGATTTCCGGCTCGTCAAAGTCGAATTCCTCTGTTTCTTCCACATCATCAGCTTCTTTCCAACCTCGTATTTCATCAACGATCACTTTTGCTAGACGATGTTCAGTTGAATTAATCGGGGATTCAGTTATACTCTCAGAAAATTCAATAATTAATAATTCAATAACATTTTTGGATTAATTCGTTCCATTTTTGGAAAGTTTTTATTTTAATACTATAAAAATTAACTATTCGGCATTAAAAATATTAGAAACAATTATTTAGATAAAAAAATAAAACCCAAAAAAGAATCAAATTTTTTAGAGAAAAAAAGCGACGCAAGCACACTAACCACTACACCATCAAAATTAACGTATTATTTAAAGTTTATATTTGGAAGGGGAAAAATTATGCCAAATTTTGGGACTTTGGCGGGCCAGATCAAAAAACGGGCAAAAACGGCTCAAAATCCTTGCTAGAAAGGGCACATTCTCTGTCGAATGAGCCCGGTCTCGACCGTTTTTAGGTCGGACACCTCGCAAACTCTCCTTGTTAGCTTCCTGTTCACAATCTATCAGTCATTTAATCAAAACTTTTTATTCAACAAACTTGTCTATTATTAACGTAACTACACTGTGTTACATAAGTATACGCGCACCTAAATTTTTCGATTTTTCTTCATTAATACTTAAGTCATTATCTTCTAGATTTTTTTATAATATGTAAACCAACTAAACAAGAAGATCTATGCACAATTTACACAAAAAATTCAGTAATTTATTTTTATTTTTAATTTTTTTCCAAAATAGGGTGTTTCATAAGTATACGCGCACTTTTATTACTGGAGATTTTCGACATTAGGGATGGTTTAAAAATCCACAAAAATTCCTATAAACGTATCAGGTGATATTGAAAGAAAATACAAAAGGAATGAAGTTCCAGTCAAGTCCCATCATCAAGATCTCAAAACCCGAAAATCAACGGAAAACCGGAGTAAACGTCTTTAAAAAATATTTTCGACCCCTTGAAGACCGCATTAAATTTTTATTTTCTACTTTTCTGAAAGCCCATTAAATTTGCTACAAGAAATTTTTAAATTATTATATACAAAAAATTGACATTCGAGATTATCGGTGTTAAATTCACTAAACCTAAAAATCATTGAATTTACTCCATATTTATCACTTTAAAAATTCAATGCTTTACAACTCAACGAAGGATTTTTTTACGAAAATTAAATATCGGTGATATTATAGAAAATTTAATGTACTTTCAGAAAAGTAGAAAATAAAAATTTAATACGGCCTTTAAGGGGTCGAAAATATTTTTTAAAGACGTTTACCCCGGTTTTCCGTTGATTTTCGGGGTTTCAGATCTCAATGATGGGACTTGATTGGAACTTCATTTCTTTTGTATTTTGTTTCAATATCACTCGTTATATTTACAGAGATTTTTGCGAATTTTTCGAATCATCCCTAATGTCAAAAATCTTTAGTTATAAAAGTGCGCGTATACTTATGAAACACCCTATTTTGGAAAAAAAATAAAAATAAAAATAAATTACTCAATTTCTTAGGTAAATTGTCCATAGATCTTCTTGTTTAGTTAATTTACATCTTATAAAAAATCTAGAAGATATTGACTTAAGTATAATGACAAAAAAATCGAAAAATTTAGGTGCGCGTATACTTTTGAAACACAGTGTACATAGTACATGATTAAAAACTTTTTATATAAATATTTTAAAAAAACAAGACAAAATATAATATATTAAGTAGAAATATTTGTGTAGTTTAAAATGTCAAAGAGAGAAGTTAATACTTATTAAAATTTTAATAATCTCTAGATTTGTATTGCTATACTCAATTATAATAAAATCTAAATCTAGAGATATCCCTGATAAAAAATTAATAAAAAAATATTTTGATTATGGGCACTTATTTATTGAAGGAGAGGTGTTTTAAACAAAACATTGGAAGTGATTTTTTTTAATTTTTGGGAGAAATTCAACCTGAAAAGAGGAAAAGGCACGGCACTTAATTTTGAGGTGAGAGAATATATATAAATACAGAGATTGCTTTGATTGTTTAAAAAAAATTTTTTTTTTAAATTAACTAGTATATTTTTTGTAAAACTAAAATTTTTTTTATTTTTTTCAGTCATTTTTTTATCTTTAAATTGGCGGGCGTCCATTTTGGTAGTGCAATTGTGGACCAAAACTCCATCGAAAATCAACACCGTCACGGCTATTCATGTAAAGTAAAATGGCAAAAGAAGTGAAAAGGCCAATTAAACACATTAATAAGTAGGAACGCCAAAATGAGGAGGAGGAAATTGTTGGATGTTCTGATTTAGTTAAAAAACTAGATTGAGTTGAAGAATTAACGAGTAATGTTGGGGGAGATTTGGTAGATGGTGAATCTGAAAAATTAAATTATATATGGATTTTTAAAATTTCTAAAAAAAAATACTTTCAAAAGATGTGGTGACATTATTTTGTGCAATATTGACCACAAATGAATTGAAAAAATGATTTCCAAATCTAAAATAATTTTTTAAAATTAGTACAATAAAACAAGCAATTTAAAATACGTCTTTAAAATTTGTTTTGTAATTGTGTAGAGGAGCTGATTAGGCAATGACCCCCCATTTAGAATACAACTTAATATAAGTCGGGTTGCAGTTTTCGAACCGGGCCAATAGACTCTTTTCCAGACCGAAAATTCAAGCCCGATTCTATCCTTCAAACCGAACCGGGCCGGCAACCCTAATTATAAGACATTACTTTCTTAACCCTAATAATGCATCTTATGGTTGAGTACAATTGTATTTATTTAACGCCTCGAGTTAAAAAAATAACAAATTAACCTGTTTTTTAATTTTCTCAATTCTTCTTTAATTTCATTAAATTCTTTTGCAAATTTATTTGTATAATCCTTGTTACTACTTGTTTCTGTTAAATATTGTTTTCCTAATAAAATTGAAGATAAATTTTCACAAGTAGTTTCCAAAGAATTTATACGTTGTTGCAAAAGTAGCAAATTTGAATTAATGCTCTGAAAAATAAAAAGAATTTAAGGTAAATACAATAAGTGTGAATAATGCAATTTGGCTCTAGTTTATGCGTCCCATAAATTCTTTGATCTTAAAAGTTGGAGTTGTATTCCTTAATGGTTTATGGATTCGGAACCTATGACCGTTGATTTGGGACTACCCGTCAAATTACTCATAAAAGTTTGGGTAGTTTTCTAAAAAATTTTACAAATCGATTATATAGGCAGTCCAAATTAAACGGGACTCATAAATTGGAAAAGAGCCAGTATTCCTATTAATTAAAATAAAAATGTGTTTACCTTAGAAAAGTTAAAGCCATTGCTTTTATTCTCATCAAATCTTTCATCCAATGAATTACAAAGATGTGAAACAGATGTAAATGTAGAGTTAAGTTCTTGAAATAGAACCGAAGTCCCATCAAAAGATTTGTCCACAAAAGTTAACAATTCTCTCAAACGCTCATTTAAATTTTGACTTTCTGATAAAATTTGCCGAAATTTGTCATAAAAGGAAGAAAAAGCCTTAAACAAAAATAAAAGTAAAAATAATCATTTATATTGTTGAATTCCATTTTTAGCTACTTCCTACTTTCTGGGACTTAAAAATTGTCTTATAATGACGGTTGACTTATTGTTAGATTATTGGGGGTACCCTCACCAGTCCAACCAAATTTATAAAAACCGTAGTGTCATATTTGATAAATTTTATTGGTCCCCTTTTTCGCAAGTACAAATATGGGGGACAGGACCTGCCAAACAATTTAGTTCTACTTCGTTAGCTTCTAAAAGTTTAAGAGAAGCGGTCCTGTCCCTCTTTCCCGCCACATTTTTATTTTCACTTTATTTAATTAAATAAACGTTTTAAAAGGGTATCACGACTTTTGCGCCGAGAACATTTGCGCCGCGACTTATGCGCCGCGACTTTTGCGCCGGGCGACTTTTGCGCCGCGACTCTTGCGCCGCGACTTTTGCGCCGGGCGACTTATGCGCCGCGACATTTGCGCCGCCATTGTTTAAAAAATCCGGATCCGAAAAATGCCGGATATCCGAAATTTTCAGTTCGGATATCGGATCCGGATATCCGAAGATTTCCAAGTATCCGACAACCCTACTAAATTGAGGTCCGGCTGTAGTTATTGATATATTTTTAATGATAGTGGCGGCGCAAAAGTCGCCCGGCGCAAAAGTCGCGGCGCAAAGGTTCCCCGGCGCAAAAGTCACTCGGCGCATAAGTCGCGGCGCAAAAGTCGCGGCGCAAGAGTCGCGGCGCAAATGTTCTCGGCGCAAAAGTCACGGAACCTTTAAAAGAAGGGAGTTAAAATTTGATCGGCAGACCACGACTCGCGGACTGGGTTCGCCCAACTCGCGAGGCCCAGCGGTTACGCTTATTTGTTAGAAGAATATAAACCGTAGATTAAACAGAAATATATTGGTATCGGGTATATTTAAAAATGATATTAGACTAAAAACCTTTTTAGTTTCATTAAATTCCCCATCCAAAAGAATATCCGGCAATTTGTCAAAAGAATTATCAACAGAAATATTCTGATAACCAATAAAAGCATCATCATCCCATTCAAAGTCATTTGAAAGAAAGCCATTATAAGCAGACAAATTTCGATAACGAGCATCTGAAGCACATTTTCGACGTCGATTATTTTGTATTTTTTGTTTAACTTCATTTTTGTTTAATAAAAGTGGAGGTTTAAATGAACGTTTTCGAGTATTTATTTTACGTCTTTCACGTTCATTTTCAGTAAAAGTACTCAAACTTTCACAATCATCTTCACTAAAAGGACGTCCAGAATTAACGAATATTTTGTCTTTTCCAAATAAATCCATTACTTCCTAAAAAATAGAAGCTAAATAAGGAGAGGATAATAATAAAATTTTGGGAGTTTTTGTCAAGAAAAATATGAGGGACTTAAGGCATTTATTCCCAGATAGCTTTAGTGCCAAAGTAAAAATTTATAGAATTTTATATTTTCTTCCCAACATTTTACCCTTCCCACATTAAGGAGGGGCTGTCAAAGGTGATTAAAAAATTAATACTTCAAATTCATTAAGCGGCCGATTTTCAGGCGAATCCACATGCACAATTAAGGAATCAGTTAATTCAAGTTTGCCCTGCCCAATTTTTTCTTCAAAATCTTGCAATATTTTTTGTGTCAAGTATTTCCCTCCTTCTTGTCCAAATCCTCCCTCGTCTGTATCTAAATCAGTCATTCCATAATCGTCAAGAGGTACTGTTCGATAAAAACTTTTTTCTAATTCATTGCTTTGTGCAATTTGTTCGGCCCAAAGAGGTGGATCTACATCATTTTCTTTATATTGTTCACGATAATCCTCTCCTATCTAAAAATGTTAAAAAAATATTTTGGAATAAAGTTTAAGCTAGAGAGTCGGAAGCATGCTAACCTACCGCAAGCTACCTATAACTTCGTTCAGAATTGTCGAATCCGTGACGACTTGGTATGGCTCGATGTGCCTTGACGAGCTGAAACGAACCATAGCAGGTCGTCCCGGATTCTACCATTTTAAACGAAGTTATAGCTCTGCGGTAAGTTGAAGCTCGCGGTAAGTTGTGTACCCTGAAGAGGAAAACTAACTTACAGAGGTATAGATGCGGGTTGCCCAAAGGGAACTGCCCTTGTTTTTGTCCCAAAAATCACTGGGGTGAAGTTTCGAGCCAATATTGCTATTCAAGTTTACCAACTCACCGATTTTGCATTTGATATTATTTCGTGAACTGAATTATTCTCCCCACTAGAGTAACCAATGTCAGAACCTAACGGCAATGGTTGTTGTCGTTCATGTCTCACACCATCCATTACAAACGTTGCCTTTGTAGCTAATAAATCATTTGATTGGTACAAATCTGTAGTGATTGGGAGATTCTCAAATATCTTTTCTTCAATTTTTGTCTCAAAAGTTTTTCGTCGCTTCGGATCTGGACCTTCTTCCAACTCTGAAGACAAATCTTCCTTGTCCTCAGTGAAAAGGCGTTTCTAAAAAAAGAAAATATAGCAAAATATCCTCAAAAATTAAATTTTAGATGACAAAAAAAAGAGAATCAATAGCCTGTGTATAATTAACCTACAGCTGTATAATAAAGTTAATGAGAGAGAAATTTTGTCTATTTTCATTCAAAACAAAAAAGCTTTTCCTCAAAATTCTCTCTTTCACCTCCCATAGCTTATCCAACTAAAAGACAGGTATGCAAACAGCTAAAAAAAGGAGACGCGCTTTCTACAAAATACATTCAAAAGCAAAAATTTTAAAGGGAATATATAATTTCTTTTGATTAAATGTTATTATATGAATAGAAAAGGCTGTAAAATAAAAAGGCTAAAAATCATACAAAATAAGAATGCTAGGCCAGAATCGGGGAGGAAAATTACTAATCGTAAAGAAATAGAATTAAAAATGAATAGCAAACAGATTCGTCATGGAAACTTAAAAATGGAAGAGAAGTGAGGGGAATGAATGGAAGAAAATCGGTTGAAGGACATATTGGCTTAAGCAAGAAAAACATCGAAATCCACCAAAATTTACAAAACTGCCGACTCATCGGGACATTCAAAACAAGTTTTTCTGGGATTTTTATTCTATGAAAGAAATAAAAAATAAAATAAGTACTCGATATAAAGGGTTGAGGTCGTTTTGGCGCCGGGCCGTTTTGGCGCGAGAACTAAAAACTGGCACTTAGGTGAGACCTAAATTTTTAAAATTTTTCTCAAATTTCTTTAACATCCTTGACTACCTGCTCCAGAAATTTCAGAATTTTTCATAAAATATTTCTGAAGTTATAGTCGATGGACCTCGAAAAATTAGGCATTTTTCAGAAAATCGACATTTTTGGCCATAATTTCTAAAATTCTTGCTCAAAAATTCTGAAATTTTTGGAGAACCTAGATAAAGGTACGAGAGTTATTATTACAAAATTTTATCATTTTTGATAAACAACTCGCTATCTTATAAGCTCGCGCCAAAACGGCCCAGTCCCGATATAAATTGTTTCTTAAGCATTTTTAGTGATAAGAAAAAAAGTATTAAGACGAGAAAATCAAAATAATAATTATTTTTGAAAAGCATAAGAATATTGGAGAGAGACGTATATTTATTATTAATGTGCTAAGGAATATTAAAAAATAAATATATTTTTTTAAAAACAAAGATTTTTTTATTTCCTAGGACAGGTGCTTTTTCATGCTGACAGATTCATAAATGAGGGAAAAACAAAAAATTATTCCCAACAATTTATTTGATCATAGTAAGAAATAATTGAAAAGGACGAAGGAAAGAACAAAAAAGAAAAGGTGAATTGTTGAAAAAATGAAATTCAAGGATTAATCGAGCAAAGAAAAAAATGTCTATGAGTAAAATAGAAACATTCTTACAGTAGCTATGTTGACTAACAATAGAGAAATAAAAGAATTTTTTAATTACCTTAAATTGAACAATTAATTCAAAACTCTCCAAACTGGCCAACCAAAGTGCCAGATATCGTTGTTCAAGAGTGTCAAAAAGTTTTCTATCGGTAGAAGTCGACCTTTGGATGTTTAATCTAGAAAATTAAAACAAAAAATATTTTTTTGTAAAATTAATTTCTACCTGCAGAGTAATTTACGGCCTTCTTTTTGAATTTGCTCTTGTAAATACTAAAAAAATAAAAATCATTTAAAATTATTCAAAAATAATTCAAAATTTAAAAATAAATACAAGTGACAGTAGCGAGGTAAAAAAATTTATGCGCGAATAGTCGTGAGGAAAATTAGGGGGGAAGGATAACCTGAAAATCACAAAAACAAAAATTGGGGCCATTATAATGAAGGTATATTAATAGAAGGAGAGAGACTGGCTGATGACCAATTTTGCAATTTTTAAGTGGACGTGCTTCGCTAGTCGATTGTCAATACAGAGGGGCTAATGTCAAAACAAGAAATGAGGAAAGTGCAGAAAAGAAAATATTATTTTGGTTGAGGTAGATGAATATGTAGTAGAAAAAAAGGTTAATCGCACACACATCTGTGCGCGAATGGAAGAGCATGCAACAATTAATTTGGTGTTAGATTTTGAAATATTTTCCAGGAAACCTTTGGGTAATTTAGAAATAAAGAAAAATTGAAGGAAATATTTTTTAACCTTTTTAAACATAAAATAAGTAAAGGACAGACTAAATAAATGAATAAAAATGTAATTTTTTCTAAATCAATTTTTCATCTCCGAAATTTTAGAGTGTTATGTCACGATGTGAAATTCGAGAATAAGAAAATATCTTCAAAAAAGATTTATTTAGATAAGTAAAGTCGATTAAATCATACTTTTACTAGTTGAAAATGCTTGAAAGAAAGAAAAAAAATATAGAGGGATGAGTATAAGACATATGGCTTTGATAGAAAGCTAAATGTTGAATTGAAAATTTATTTAGGAGGAGGAAAAAGTGTGAAAGGTTATAAAATTGAGAAGATGATTTATTTTTAAAATTATTTTAATTAATTTAAGGTTGAAAATAAAGAGTTTTTATTATAAAAATGTTTATTTTAAAATTAATAGCGGTTAAAATAATAGAAAAAAAAGAAATAGACATTAAGAACATCTGCGGAATTTAAAAGACAAAAGAAAAACTTTTTAAGGTTAATCTCTAATTTGTATTTTAAATTCTTTTATGATTAAAACAAAATAAATCCTTTCATTAAAGTAAATAATTAAAAATAGAAAAAATATATTTTTCTTTTATAAGACTTAAATAAAATAAAAACAGATGCGCAAACTTTTGTACAAAAACTATGTAAAAATAAATTTTCTAATATGATTAAAATTGTAGGAAAAAGGTAAATAGTAAAGAGGAGAAAAGGAAAATTAATTGGATAATAAAAAAAGAATGTTTTTAAGGGTTCCCTATTTGTGAAGAAATTTTCCAATTCAAGTTTTTTGTTTAAAATTCTCTTCCACTCCCCAAAAACAGCAGAGGTGGGTCGTAATTCCGATTTCGACGTTTTTTTCCTTCCGATTTGCGAAAAAATTTTTATTTCCGGTTTCCTACTTTTGAGACAGTTATGATTTCCGGCTTTTCCTATTTCCGACACCTCCGACTGTTCCGACCTACCTCTGCCCAGGAGGAATGGAAGAAACAAATCAACTCAAATAAAAATACTCGACCACAGGTAAAGGTTAAACGAGGACTGGGAGACGAAGAAAACGAAAAAAAGAATAATTTTTATGTATAAAATAAATATTGCGGTAAAAAAAGAAGAAGATGGATTTAGTATGGTTATATAGTTGAGATTAGTTGGGAAGATAATCTGATAATCCCAACATTCAATGCGGGATACATAAAAAATCAAGGTCAGCCATAAAAATGGAGAAACAAGAAACAGAATTAAAATAAATAAATATATTAGTTAATTTAAGAAAATGGATTACAAATTTCGGCACATTGTAATAAAAGTTCTCAATGTTAGTCAAGGTAATAAAACTTGGTTTAGTGTTTAGAAATGGAAGATAATCCCGGTAGAATTTTTAATGTATAAATCGAGTCAGGGTTTTTCTAAGAAATCCAATACAGATCAGTAAAAAACATAGTCCAGGCCCAAATAACAAGGGTGTAGCCAGGGTCGGAGTTCAAAGGAGGTGGCTAGGTTGGGGTGTGCGCCGAAATTTTGCGATTATTTCGAGATTAACAAAGTAGTGTGTGATAATGGAAATTAATTTTGTTCCATTGTATCTAGTTCAAAAGTTCCGGTAGGCTCGTAGCCAGGGATGGTAGAGCCTACGGCCTTCGAAATTTAAAAAATTTTCGCCTGCGGCGCTGAAAATGGAAGAAATATGGCTTCTTGGCCTTCCAAAATTCTCAAAATTTTACGCTAAAAATTAAAATTTTTGGCGCCTTCGGAGCCAAAAAATCAGCACAGATCTAACCTAATCTATTTTTTAATTTCTAATCCAGGAACAAGAGCGTAGCCAGGGGATAGATTTTGGTTACTTGCCAGGAACCAAAAATAAGATCCTGCTTTCAATTCAGACGCAAATAATTTAAAATAAAATATATTTTCACAAACCTTTTGTTCCAATTCCAAATCCTGTAGCGACGAAAGAGAATTACGAGAAAAAGGAATCTTTTGTCGAATACGTGCCAAGTCCAATTCTTGTCTGCACAGCCATTTTCGAAATTTAGAGGCCATTACAGAATTTGAAGAATTATTTTCCTCCGGTTCCTCCTCTTCCTCAAAAGTTTTTTCGTTCTCTTTTTTATGTTGTAATTCAGACAATGCTTGATATACACAATCCAAACGAAGTTGGATATTTGTAGAGAAAGTTGGAAAACGAACAGAAAACCATTGAACTTCTCGAGAAAGCAGGTCAGCTTGAAAAACAGAATTTTAATTAAACAAATAGAAAACAAGTAACAAACCGTCTAATTTAAGTTTTGACATTGACAACTTCTAAAAATTTAATAAATTAATTTGTTAAATTTATAAAAATTTAAATAATTTAATTATGTCTTTCATCCAAAATTGGGAAAGCAAAAAAGTTAAAAAAAATTTGATTATTAAACCCGCATTTCAAGTTTTAAAGTTAGTCTAACAATAAAAATCTAACAAAAAATACCAAAGTAACCAGGCAAAATTTTCAGGGGTTAAGGGGAAGGGGGTATTTAGCAACATTTTTTGCCAAAAAAATTCTGATAATTTTATCAAAAAATTCACTCTTGATAATTGTCCTTCAATTTTTTAATTTTTCCGATTTGGGGGGAGGGGGGGGGAGGAGTATATGACAACACAATAATCGATTTTCATAACAGAAAATTTATGTTAATGTTTTTTAAGTGATTGGAGGAAAGGGATATCAAAGAGCAGAGAGATAAAACTTGAAATTTTTTATTAACCGGTCTCCCATTTAAATTTAAAATAAAAATTAATTTTATTATTCAAAAAACAAACGGAAAATTCAGAGCCATTTAAAACATTAGCATCTTTTATTTGGTTCCATAACCCAGAACAACGTTCTTCCATCAACCCAATTTCATCCAAATTAGGCTCTTCTAAATCCTCTATTCCTTCTAAATTTTGTTCACTTGTCTCATCAATTATTTCATCAATTTTCTCAGTTTCAGAGAAAAAATAATTATCGCTAATATCCATTCTTCTTTTTATTGAAGAAATTAAATTTAAAAGTTTTGATTTTTTGGTTGAAACGATCTACTAAAAATAAATATTTAAAAATATTTTAACGGAGCACCTCAGTTTAGTCTGGATCAGTTCAGTATGGTCTCCATTTAAAGAGAGATGGAGATCTTATATCCACTTATAACTCATCAAGGAATAATCACTTTTTCATGTTCTTGGTATCATTGGATAGAGAATCAAAAGCTCTACAACATATCAAAAAATCAGAATTTTTGACCTATTGATAAAAAAGTTATGAAATAAAAACCAACTTTTCCAAAAAAACGTGATTTTTTGGCACTTTTTCGATCACAACTTTTTTACCAGATAGTCAAGAATTTTAATTTTCTGGTATATTACAGCTTATTTAATGCTCTATCAAATGGTACCAAGAGGAAAAAAAGTGACAACCCCTTCAAAAGTTACAGGTCGCGCGACTGAACTGAGCCCAGATTGAAACGAGGTGTACCCATATTTAAATTAAAAAAATATACTTTGTTTTTTTGTTTTGAGTAAATGTTGGTTTTGACCGCCAGTTTTTATTCTTTTAAAGAAATTCAAACAATCATCACTCAAAAAATCATCGAAGAATAGTTGAAGATAAAGGAAAATTTAAAGAAAAAATAATTTTTCGTCTCCTCAAGGTTGGAGACTAAATTGTGTAGATATCTAAAAATAAAATAAGAATTTTTGGTTAAAATATATTGGCTAAAATAAAAAAATTAATGGTTGGGCAAAATAAATAAAAAGAAGGCAGAAAAAGAAGGCAAAACTAATCCAATTTTAAAGATTAGCAAACAAACAAAAGAAGGCTTAAGGGGTCACTTGGGCAATAAATATATTCTCAAAGACCAATGGATATTTGTTTATACATAAATAAATTGAAAACAAAGAGAGAGGAAATAGAGTAAAAATGCCAATTAAAAATAAGAGAAATTGAAATTTTCTAGTCAAAATTTCAAAAATTTTAAGTTCAGAAAATGGGACACGCCCGAGTAGGCGCGGGCCAAGTAGGCGCGACCGAGTAGGCGCGACCGAGTAGGCGCAGGCCAAGTAGGCGCAAGGCCAAGTAGGCGCACGGCCCAAGTAGGCGCAAATCTTTTAGCTCAAAATATTCAAATTAAAAAATAAGTCAGCATAAATATTTTTATGTTAATGAGTTAGAAGATAGATTCTTGATGAAAATTAGAAGAAAGGTACCTATTTTAGAGGAAAGACACCTTAAATATCGATATCCTGTAGTATACGTTCGCACTGTACGCATTAACTAGGCAGTTCAAAAGTCTATATTTATTTTTTAATCCATTAAAAGCTTTTAATCATCAAAAGACTCCTCTGTAGCTGGACTTTTTTGTGAAACGCCTTGAAGAAGTTTTTAGTCGTATCTTGATTGTTAATTGTACCTTTGTATAAACTTCATGTTCCCTTAAACTAGTTAGTTCCTAAAGGCTAACTAGTTAGTACAGGTTAATTATTCATTACATTCCCTTAAACTAGTTAGTCCCCCTTAAACTAAAACTAGTTAGTATTCATAACATTGGTAAGCCACAGGAATTATCAAAGCAGCAAGGCTTTTACTAATTAACAAACCTAGCCAGTAATCCAAAATTTATCAACAGCTAAGTATGGAGCTTTTATGAGAAAAATATTAAAAGAAATTTTTTTAATTTTATCAAAAATCAAAAACATCAACGAGCTTCACTTAATAAATTTTTTTCCCTAAGAAGGGCAGTTTTGGAAAAAGTCCAGTGTCCACATAAAGTTGCTTGATTATTCAGCCAATTAATTAACAAAATTAGTTGAAGATTAGCAAAAAAATTTTGAGCAAAAATTAGGAAATTTACTCTTGCGCCTACTTGGGCCGTGCGCCTACTTGGCCTTGCGCCTACTTGGCCTGCGCCTACTCGGTCGCGCCTACTCGGTCGCGCCTACTTGGCCCGCGCCTACTTGGGCTGTACCCTCAGAAAATCATAGTGACATTTTGGCCAAAAAGCGGTTACTGTATAGTTAAATTTTGCTCATCAAGATTTATCGGTTATTTATTTTAGTGACCGTCAAAAATCCCGCATGCAGTATATTTTAAAAATTCTTTGCGGGAGAGGATCCTGCGGGATAAATCTCGCAAAATTCTGAAAATCAAAAAATGCGGGCTTGCGGGGGCAAAATCCCCCTCCGGTCACTAGCTTATTTTTTTGGCGCCAAAAATTCGTTTTTTTGTTCCTACATAAGAGAAGGCTTAAAAAAGAAAAGGGTCACTTGGCTTAAAGGGTCAATTTAAGTCAAAAGACTTAAAGGGTCACTTGGGTTGCATTCCAGAACCTATGGCCACTTTTCGTTCCCAAACTCCTACTTATCACCAACCTTTTCACGCATTACTTCGGAAAAGTTTAAAGAGGGTCACTTTTAAGTAAAAACAAAACAAAAAGGAAAAATTGGGATAAAGCTGTGAATGCAGCAATCGATTGAAAAGAGAAGAAAAGAGGGGGGAGATTGGCTGTTTTACAAACACTATGTAGCCCAAACATTAAAGAGAAACTAAAAAAAGTATGAAGAAACAAACAAATAGTGTACAAATGATACTGATTAATGTGAGCGAGAAAAAGGAAAGAAAGAAGGGGCCATTTATTCCAAATTGTTGGCTGCAAATAAAAAATAATAGAAAAAATTGCCAAAAAGTTGTAGTAATTCTAATTTTTGGGAACAATCCAGAAGATCAAAACCCAGAAGGTCAAGTCCAAATATTTGGCGGATAAAGAAGGATTCGTACAGATTAATTTGTAAGATGGATTTTATTAAGCAGAACTGGTCATGGATACGGATATGGATACAGATAATATCAAGATGCATGCGGATATCCGCCTGTATCCGCCATAAATATCCGGATACGGATACCAAAATCAGTATCCATGCCAGGTCTGGTATTAAGTGGGATACCGATGGATTTGGACGGATTAATAGGGATTTGTTGGAAGAGGAGAAATAAGACGGAAATTCTCTCTTGCAGCTGTCAGATAAGCAAGAGGGAGCAGTCCAACGTATTCTTGATCTTGAGCCCTCTTTATCCGCCCAAATATTTGGATTTGAACTTCAAGCTCTTGACTTTCTGGGTTTTGACCTTAAGGGTTGGATCCCTATATTTTTATTACATTTTTGCGTTGATTTTTTTACAAATTTCATTTGAAAATTGGAGAAAATTAGGAATATTTAGGTAGAAAATAGGAATAAATAAATTCCAAGCCGAAAATTTTGTTACATGCATGTGAACAGAGAGGAAATAACTAAATATAAAGAGGAAAAAAGAGGGGGGGGGGAAAGGAGGTTTAAAAGTAGACCCATATTGGTTTGTGTTTGCAAGAATTTTTGGTGTTGATGGCTTGGAAAGATTTTGAGATGCGCAGTTATTTGAAAAAAGAAAAAAGAAGAAGATAGATTACTCTACAAAATTAAAAATTAATTTTTTATTTTTTAACGTTATTTATTGATTTTTTTCTAAAAAAATTAAAAAAAAATTTAGTAAAGAATAAATTCTTCGAATAAAAATTTTTGTGAAACAAGAATTTTGGGGAATAAAATCAAATAAATCTTTGTGGTTTTAACAAACGAAGATTGCTATAAAATGATTGTCGCCGCTCTCCTAGTAGTACACTGATTAATCGACCTTTCCATCTGTCAGATCCGATTGGATCAAATCGGCTAGTGTAATTTACACAAATATGTGTATTATTTGACTGCCATCAAAATGAGGTTAAATGTAAAAGAAAGAAGCGTTTCTTTAATTTGTAATAAATAATTGATTCTTCTTTGGAAAAATATGTAGGGATTTATCCATTATACGCCCACAATCTGAGTGCCAGCCGCTATAACTTTTTGTTGTTTGATCCAATAATAATGAATTTTTTATATCATTCGAAAGTACTCGATAAGCGGTAATCTTTTCCGACTTGATGGATTTGTTATGCTCGTTTAAAAATCATAGCCCGATAATTTGTAAAAAACACCAAATACTTATTGGGTTATAACTTTTTAATAAGTGATTAGACTTGATCTACCCTATTAGAAAAAAGATTCAGTTGATCGAGGGCTTTCGGATGATACAAAATAGATTTTTATTAGATCAGGTATCAAAAAGTTATAGCCGATCAGTCGGCTGGCGCTCAGTTTGTTGATGTATAACGGATAAATACAGAAAAATATGTATCCGAAGAATTTTTCAGGAGTTTCGCTGCTTTTGATACTAAAATTTCAAGTTTAGTTTCAAGTTTTTATTCTGAGAATTTACTAGAACTGATTTTATTGAATTCTTAATTTAACGACTGATTGTGAGAACCATTTATAAAAGTCATTTAAAATAAGCATTGGGAATGAAATAAAAACTCATTTACAATGAGAGCGGAAAGGTAAATTTAAATAAAATATGTTTGATTTGAGTTTTGATAAGAAATTGAATATAAAGGAGAATAAAATTAAAAGATGATTTTTGGGGTTGTAAAATAATAAAAAGGACAGAAACACTTAAAATTAATAATTTAAATAAGGAAAATATTGCTCTATATATGGGATATATTGAATTTCGACCAAACTTACTGTGTAAAATCCAATAATTTTCGAATTCAACTTTGTATTCAATTTTATCAGATTTTTGATCTCTAATATAAACTATAGTTTAACTAAATTAGAGATATTTGTTAAATTCAGCTGATAAAAATTGTAGATGTACTAAATTTTAGATGGACTCTCATTTTTACTACAAATATCTCTAATTTAGTCCTCATCATTTGGAGACAAAATCCATATATGACTAACTACATATATTTTGTAAAAATTTATTTTTGTTTAAAAATTCAGCTGATAAATTTAAAGAATTTCAGCTGATAATTATTAAATGGTTAGATACTTTATTTAAAATATTTTAATTTAATTAAACAAACAAAAATTGATACTTTTTCACTTTTAAAAAAATAAATGTTTATTTATCATTCTTCTCCAAAAAACACGAAGATTTAAATTAAATATCTGATTTTTACATCTCCAAAATACACATCTCGGTTGGAATAAATTTTCTTCGATCCAAATAGTGTTTCTACAATAGAGGTAAATATTTTCCGATTGTATCAAGAAATCTGCAATTTTCTTCGGATTAACTAAAATTCTCGACAAAATCACAACATATACCTAAATACCTAGTTCTTTCTCTCTTTTTTTAGTTTGATGGGAAATTTCCCAATGGGAACTTCCCAAAAATGTTAAAAATAAAGAATTGGATAACGGCTTTACATTTTTAATTTTCAAATGATTTCTGTAATTTTTATTGGTGAATTTATTTTTATAAATATTTTCTCTAAATATTTTGAATAAATATAACCAATAAATAAAAATAAAAATAGAATTTCTATCTTTCTGTATTTTGTCATAAGCCTGCCAGCAACACAAAAACACACACTCCAAATGCATAATATATTTTAAACACATTTTTTTCTAAAATCAGAAGAATTTCTATTTTTGATAAATTTTTCTTCTGACTAGCCCCCTCTCTCTTTAGAAACAAATATTTAATAAAAATCACACATTTACTTACTAAAAATATAAAAAGAGAAATTCAAATTAAATTTGTTATTTAATTTAAAAATTACTATTAATTTTATCAAAAATTTTTTTAAATTTAATATTTACCTTTAAAAATTACTTAACTAAAAATTATTTTAATTAGTTATTGGTAAAACTAAAATTCTTTTAATTATTTACTATGCGAGTCAAACCGATAGGAGATAACAGAAAACAAAATATTTAAGGCAAAAGATTGATTCTGGAGAGTTTCAGCGTTGTTCTGAACATTAATTTAGAAATTATTTTTTAAATTTTAAATTATATTTAATATTTTAAAAGTAATTTACTTAAATATTAATTTTCTTTAAAAACGACACTAATTTTGAATTAAGGCATTTGCGTTCCAATGCTAGCGCAAAAATTCTAAACATTTTTATTTTTTAAAAGAGAAAATTTTAAACAGAAAATACAAATATTGATACAAAATATGTAGTGTCAAAAATATTAAAATATTTTTTGAATTCCAATTTTTATTTAAAATTTTTCGGCTGCAAATACCTTATCGAAAATTCTTTAATGAATTAATCTTATTTTTTAAATTACATATAAACAATAAATATTTAAAAGAAAAACTTTTATCTTTCCCAATTATTTACCTTTCCTCCTTAAAATATTTTTTGCATCAACATTTCATTGAAATATTTTCAATTCTTCCTACTAA
The DNA here is from genome assembly GCA_963681835.1 of Meloidogyne enterolobii. Classification (NCBI taxonomy): domain Eukaryota; kingdom Metazoa; phylum Nematoda; class Chromadorea; order Rhabditida; family Meloidogynidae; genus Meloidogyne; species Meloidogyne enterolobii. The sequence continues at coordinate 1,187,582 of CAVMJV010000064.1, forward strand.
AAACATTAATTTTTAAAAAAGCAGAAATTGATAATAATTAAATAATTAAAAATTATTTTCTATAAATTTTTAGCATAATTTTATTTTTTTCTTAAATTCCTTAATTTATCAGTAAACTCCCATCCCTCCCTCCCCCTCCTTTCCTTTCCCTCCCCTCCCCCTCCTCTTTATTTGTTTATATAAATATTTATATATTTTTTAAAAATTACTGAAAATTATTCTCATTTTTTGAAATGATAAAAAGAATTTTTTTAAAATAAATTTATTAAAATTATTTTTAATTTTTCTCCTTTCTTTCAATTTTTTAAGTTAAATTTAAAGTGGTAAAAAAAGAAAAACCTAAACAAACATTCCCGTTTACCTTTCAATTTTTAAAATTGATTTGCTAAACAAAAATCTTTTTTTTTATTAAAAAATTGAAGAGGGGGTTAAAATAATTTTTTAAAATTTTTCTTTCAATTTTTTAACATGTTTAAGCCAATTTATATTTAAAATAATTTTTTTGTTTGTATTTTATGAAAATTAAAAAAAATTAAAAAAAAGTTCTCTTTTCTAAGGTACAAGAAGTTTTTTATACTTCCTTAATTCTCAAAAAATTTTTTTTCTAAAAACCAAAGGTTATTAAAAATTAAGAATTTAATTTTCAAATATTAACATTCGAAAGAATAATTTAATTTTCAACTACTATTTACATTTAAATATATGTATAATTCTTTTAATTACTCTAATCTTTTTTTCAAATAATTTTTAAATTAAATTATTTCACTCAAATTTTTTAAAAATAATTTTTATTAAAGATTTTTGAAAAAAAATGTTAAAATATACCCACAGTAGCAATAAAAATAAACCTCAAATTTCTTCAATTTGTTCGAATATAAATGAAGGTTTTGTGTCTGAAGAAGGGGCTAATAATTTTAAAAAATCTTCCCAACCATCAATTAATAATTACGCGGCATCTATTTCCTCCTCAACATCTTCTTCTAATTTTTCTTTAAATTCTTTAGATATAAGAAAAGATGGATATTCGTTAGTTTTTTTATTTTGTTAAAATTTTTTTTTGATTAGGACGAGGAGGGAAGGGAAGGGGGTTTGGAAGTTCGATACTTGTTTGGGGCCTATTAGTTAATATAATTGTTGGGTTAGTAATTATTTGGGTTAGGAAGAACTCGATTCTAAAAATAGCAAAATTACAAACTTTTAAATGTTTTTATTTGTTCTCTAGTTTGTTTTTCAAGCAACTATAAAAATTTCAGAATTTTTGGTTAATTATTTGTTGGGTTATGGCTGGAAACGGCAAGGTCACTCATTTTTTAGTTTACAGTACATGGTGGATTTTCAATAATTTTGGGAAGAATAATGAGATTAATTAAGTATTTAAATTAATTTTTGGGTTATTATTGAGAGTAATTAGTTTAGACAAAAATTTAAAAAATATTCTTTAAAAATAGCCAATAATTAATTAAAATTAAAAAAATTTTTTTAAAGTTATGTAGCAATTCTTGTTAATTTCCTCAAAGGAATGATTGGACCAGGCTGTTTATCCCTTCCATTAGCTTTTAAACAAGCTGGGCTTTGGGTACTTTCTAGTTTTAATTTTAAATATTTCTGTTTAAAATTTTCAGACAGCCCTTTTCTTGGTATTTTTTCTTGGTTTTCTAAATTGTGTTTGTATGAATAAATTGGTTAGATGTGCTCAAATACTTTGTAAAAGGTAATTAAATATTGGAATATTAACATGTTAAAATTATTTAGAAAAGGAGATTCTTTCCTAAGTTATGGAAATATGGCCTATGAAGCAGTTTCTGGTAGTTTCCGTCCTGTAAGAAAATATGCAAGAATAGCAAGGTGAATATTTTAATTAAAAAATTTAACAGTCGTGGAGGGGAGGGACTGTCCAAGTTATAGTACACCACAGAGATGTTACGGGTTACCTAGACCCGATTCTCAAAATCCGGACTTCTTCCGATTCGAATCCAAAACTTGATCAAAAGAAATGTTGAAAACCTCATCCGAAACCCGACCTGATATTTCTCAGCCTGTCCCATCCCTGGTAAACCACCTCTTAGAAATTTTTTGTTTTCCTAACATTTTTACTATATTTTTCAGAATTTGTACAAATGCCTCAATAATTTCACTTCAAATGGGTATTTGTAGTGTATTTTATGTTTTTTGTGCAATTCACCTTAAAGAAGTTTTTTAATTTTTTTTAAAAAAGTTTATCATTTTTCTAGTCCAATGAAGAATTTTTCCCTTCCTCTCCTTTTAAACCAACAACAATTCAATGGATGTTTATTATTTTTCTTCCTTTTTTAATTATTAATTTTGTCCGTTCTATAAAGCCAATAGCCGTTATTAGCATGATTGGAAATGTTGTATGTCTAATCTGTTTAGCTTTTATTTTTCAGGTAATTTTATAAAAATATTTATTTTTTAGTATATTTCTGTCTGATTATAATCTTTTAATATTTGGTGATCTTATAAGGATTTATCAATTATTAAAGTAAATAGAAAAAAACCAATCTTAGAAAATTTAAATGTTTGGAAGGGATTGATAAGGTTTGAAGCAAAGGGGGGGGGCCGGAATTCCGATTTCCGAAAAAATTTTGATTTTCTATTTCCGAGTTCCGACTTTTGAGCCAGTTCCGATTTCCGACACCTCTGACTGTTCCTACCCATCTCTGGTTTGAAGTAAAGTTTATATATATCCTTCCAAACATCCCTTCCATGAGTTAGAGTAGTTTCTACTTTTACTGTATAAAATAGGCTAGGAGAAGACATGGCAAATCTTACAATAAATAAAAAACCACTCTTAATTTCTCCCATATTTTATAAGAGGGATATTTATAAAGGAATATTTTTAAAAATAATTTTTTAAACCCAATTTAATTTAACAACCTTTTACAGTATTTAATAAGAATAGAGGATCGAACAATTAAATTACCTCGAGTTACCGATTTTGAAGGAATTATGGCTGCGTGTGGATCTATTCTTTATGCATTTGAAGGGCAAGCAATGGTAAAGAAATTGAAGAAATATTTAAATAAAAATTATTTTTTTAAAGGTACTTCCTTTAGAAAATAAATTAAAAAAGCCTTCCCAAATGGTTGGAACTTTTGGAATTTTGTCAGTAGGAATAGCTGCTGTCTCGGTTATTTTTGCTTTGTGTGGTTTTCTTGGGTTTACTGCATTTGGGAATGATGTACGTGGAAGTATTACTTTAAATTTGCCACAAGATAATATGTAAGTTTAATTAAAAGAGTTTTGAATGGAAAAAGAAAATAAACAAAAAATTTGTTCCTTTAGAGGGTATCCAAATTAATTATTTCTTTTCTATGATACTTTCTACTTTTGGACATAATAAATAAGCTAAATAATAAATAAGCATATGTATATATGTAAATATAAGAGCATTTTATTTAAGCCCGAACTGGATGGGTCGAACGAGAATCGAGATCTCGGATGAACATCAAACCCGATAATAGATATATGTATTAGTTCGGGATTCCTTCTCGGTTTAACCTTTATTCCACATTACTTCCCTTTCAACACAAAATACTTTCTGTATTTCTAATTAACATTTTTAAATCTAACTAAACCAAAAAAATATTTTTTTAAAGCCAATTTTCTCTTCTTCGATTAGCCTTAACACTTGTTATTTACCTTGGTTTTGTAATTCAACTATACGTTATTGTTGATATGCTTTGGCCTGCACTTTGGAAAAGATTGGAAAGGAGAGGGGGATTTTGCTCTTCTGTTAATTTAAAATTACCTTTTGAATTGGCTTTAAGAACTTTTTTGTTGTTTATTATAAGTAAGGGGGGGGGGATATAAATAAATAAAGAAATTCATTTTTAATTTAAAGTGATTTTTGGTATTGCTGTACCTAATTTAGAAGAACTTATTCCACTTGTTGGTGTTACTACAGGTAAATAAATACAAAATAATCAGAAAGCATTGTGCTTTGTGTTTATCTTTTTAATTTTAAGAATTTATAAAAATTTTCCATTAACTGACGGGATAATAAAATATAATAATAAGCAATGTGATACTAAACTAAACGAAGTTTTTGATTATTTTTTTGTTGAAAAACAAAAATGTATATCCAGACCTATCTTACTTTTAATAAAAACTTTTTATTAACTATCTATAAATGGAATATTTAATCTGATTAAGCATCAGTATTTCATTACCTTGATTATAATTTTTAAAATTTTTCGGTTCCAAAGGGGGTTACTGCTATTTTCTTCTTCAAAATATAAACAATTTAATTAAAGCTACAAATGGGAGCGGGCCAACGTACCGCAGAGCTATAACTTCGTTAAAAATAGTCGAATCCGGGACGCCTAGGTATGGTTCGATGCATCTCGACGAGTTGAATCGAACCATATTAGGACGTCCCGGATTCGACCATTTTGAACAAAGTTATAGCTCTGCGGTACGTTGGCCTCGCGGTACGTTGGGGTGTACCACGACAAATAACAACATTTTTCAATTAATATTTTTTTCAATTTTAAAGGAATGTTATTAGCATTTTTAATCCCTCCTCTGTTGGATCTACTTACTTGGCTACCAATTAGAATTAAAAGGAGAGAATATAAATTAGCTACATTATTAATAATTGAAGATTTAATTATGGTTTTAATTGGCCTTTTTGGAATGATTGCTGGATTACAGGCTAATTTAGTGAATATTTTTAAATAAATTATATGTTAATGTAAATATTAATTTTGAGAGATTTATTAGAAAATTTAATTTTTTTACTAAAAATTAATATTTTGTAAATATATTTAAAGAAGTAGAGAATGAATCCTTAAATTAAATCTCTACTAATTTTCTTTAAAAATATTTAAATATTTATATTTTTATTGTCTTTTAAATTAAAAGAATTAATAAATTTTATGAGCTTGAATAGTAATATTAATAAAAAAATTCACCGAAAGAATTTATGCAAAAATTTTTTTATAAATAAACTACAAAACAGTTAGAAATAATGGAGATTAAGCCATTCAAAGATTTTGTTTCGAATGTAAAAAATTCTTTGAATGACTTTAATAGAGTAGGTCAAACTTGATTTAGAACCTGCCTTTCAGTTTCGGATAACAAATAGGATTGTTCTTTCAAATTCCCCGACTTTCAGGGACGGGGAACAACCCTACTAACAAAGCTTGAGCTACTTTATGACTTCAAAAATGAAAATTTAAAAATAATTTGTAATAAATTGATAGATAGATTAGGGGTTTGAAATTTTCAGATTTAAAACTTTTAATGCTAAAAATATAGTAATTTTTGGTGTGTTTACTTTAATACTTTAAAATATACTTGAATATATGTACAAGTGTTTTTGACTAATAATAGAGTGTTAGTATGAGCTGAAATTTTTCGCACTCCTACCGTAAATCTTCTAATAGAACCACTTGTGCTTTAATGTTTCATCCTCTCATTTGGTGTGGTTATATTGAAGAGTGTGCTTTTTCAGAGATTGTGGTTCTATTAGATTTACGGTAACTGTAATGTTAGGGAAGAAATTTTTAAAAGTAAAGACAAATGAAGTCATCTCTTTTTAGTAGTGAATGAGAGAATTTCATTTCCCACATAAAAAATAAATGTCCAATTTTGGGAATTGGAAATTCCCAACACAAAAAACATAGGAAATTCCCGATTTTATGGAATTACGATATTTTTGTTAGTATTTGCGGGGGTTAAAATTAAAGATCATTATGTGACGCAATTAAGATTAAACAACCGTTAATTTCACCTCCGCAGGTAAAATTTTTTATTTTAGTGTCAATAGATAAAAAATTCAAATTTTTAACGATAAAAAATTCCAATAATTTTAGGAGATTATTAACCATTAACTAGCTACTAAAAAGAGTTGACTTTATAAAAAATTGCAGAATAATGTTTGATTTAAAAATTTTGTTCTACTAAGCAAAGTAATTTGCTAAACTAAAAGAATTTCTCTGAGACAGAGCTTTCACCATTACTAGCTCAATGCCAAAAGTAAATTCCCAGCAAAACTGCACCAACAATCCATCCAATCAAAGCTAATATAAACCAAACTCCTACAATAAAACCTCCACAATCGACCCAAACAACCTCAACAATATCTCGCTTCTTTCGAATTTTATTTTCGTTTTTTAAATTATCAAAACATCCATTCTTTGTTAAAAAATAGATTGAATTCTTTTTATCATCTTTATGTAAACTAATTGGAAAAGAAATGTTTGGACAGCTATCTCTGTTGTTTCCAAATTCATTGAAGCGACATTCTTTATTTAAAAAAGGAATATTAAATTAGGGTTGTTGGCTATCGGTACCCTCGATTTTCTAATATCTCGATTTTGAATCCCGGCTCTCATTTTTAGTCGACTTTTAGTCGTCACAAGCTAAATCTCCGACAAATGCAGTTTTTAGCGAGAATAGGATAGGAAAAGGTGAAAAGGAATAATTAAAATCTGTCAAAGTGTACTGAGTAAAATAAAAACCAACCTTTCTGATTATCCTTTATCCCCCGGCGATAACGAGTCTGTTGGCCATAATGGGAAACATAATTTTCATATCGAACTGGATCGCTAAATTGATATCCCAATTCTAACAATTCATTTGGATCATTAACAACATTTCCAGTATGAGGATTTATGATAGGTTGGTGCTGTGGAGGAGGAGGATTTTGATTTTCTCTTCGTAAAAATTCTGGTAGACGAATTTCAGGCAAATTAATTTCTGATAAATGAATAACAGGCACAGGGCAATTAATTTCACCGAAAGTCCACGCAACCAAAAAACTTGATCCTAATACACCAAGCAAACCGCCAAATCCAAGATATACAATGATAAAGAACGCCACCTTGTCAACCATATTATAATCACTAATTTGTTTGTGATAACGTTTTTTGCGGATTAATTGAATTGAATTAATTGAAGTGTTCTTAAATTAAATTTAGTTATTGTAAGGATGATTCACCTAGCAGCATTTAAAACGCTTAGGCGGGGGATAAACGATCTAAAAAGGAAAAAGAGAAAGCATTAGTCGATGCCCCGGTAGCTCAACGGTAGAGCTCCTGCATATAGTGAGCGAAAGCCTAGCAACAACTAGCAGGTGGTCGCAGGTTCGAATCCTGCCCGGTGGCTAAACTTTTGCAAACTCTTTCTGGTGCCGCTAACAGGGATCCCCACTTGCTGCTGGGTGAACCAGCCGATCCACGGTCATGGCGCTTGACCGAGGGACCGGTCTGATGTAGGGATGGAGATGTAAGGATGATTCACCTAGCAGCATTTAAAACGCTTAGGCGGGGGATAAACGATCTAAAAAGGAAAAAGAGAAAGCATTAGTCGATGCCCCGGTAGCTCAACGGTAGAGCTCCTGCATATAGTGAGCGAAAGCCTAGCAACAACTAGCAGGTGGTCGCAGGTTCGAATCCTGCCCGGTGGCTAAACTTTTGCAAACTCTTTCTTTATTTACCAAATTTCGGGGTCAACTCGGAGTAAAAATGATAATTTATTGTGCCGAATATATTGTGCGGATTTACCCGGAGTTGGGGGTTATTTAACCCTTACAAATAACCCTGATTTTATTGTACGGGCCCTGATGCATGAAATATTTCTTTAGAGCATTTTACTAGGATAAAATATGAATTTGATGTTCTGGATGACAGATTTAGCCAAAAATAGGTTTTGGTTAACCAAAACCGGTGGTCAATCAAGACCTGAAAACCGGAGGTCGTAAACCGGCAAAAACCGAAAACAGAGAGTACCGGTTAAAACCGATTGTGTCCTACCTAGTATGAACCAGGGAACGAGCCTCACGATTTCCGAAAATCGGGAATTCCTGACGATTTTTGGGTCGAGATCCTACATATTTCCCGAAGTTGGGAATTTCATTCTTATGTCTGCTCGTTCCCTTATATGAGCCTCTAGGGAGCAGGCCAACTTACCGCGAGCCCAACTTACCGCAGAGCTATAACTTCGTTCAGAATTGCCGAATCCGGTACGCCTTGGTATGATTCGATGCGTCTCGACGAGCTGAATCGAACTATACCAGGGTGCCCCGGATTCGACAATTCTGAACGAAGTTATAGCTCTGCGACGAGTTGGGCTCGCGGTAAGTTGGAGTGTACCCGAGCCTCTACCTCTTCTTCTCCCCCAAAACATTCTTTTATTTTTAACCAATCAACAACAACATTTTCTTCTTTTCCAAAATTATTTTTAAATGATTTAAAAAACATTCCATTTAAATTAATTTCTTCAAAAAATTTTGAAAAATAATTTTTATTTTCGACAACAATTTTCCCTTCTTTTTTCATTTCACTCAACATTTCCTCTTCATTATCATTTCCCAAAATTTTAACAAAAATTTCAATTTCTTCAAATAAATTTCCAAAATCTTTTCTAATTTTAATCCAAGTTTTTTCCTCTTTTAAATCGTTTTTTCGGAAATTATTTAATAAATTCCCCATTTTTTCTGTCAAATTTTTTCCATAAATTTTTTGATAATAAAAGAGAGGAATAAACAAATTCTCTAAAAGAGTTTTTCTCAAAACAAAAGAATTAATTATTTCCATAATTAAATTTATTTTTTTATAAATTTGACCAAATATTTTATTTTTACTATTTAATGCTTTCTTTCCGATCCAATTAATTGGACTTGTTAAATAATTAAATATTTTCTCTATTAAACGTTTCCCTACTCCTCCTCCTCCATTCCCTCCAAAAAGTTGAATTGCTCTAAAATTGATATATTCTGGCTTGAAAAGCTCATCTGAATCTCCACTCACTGGAAAATTTAAAGGAAAATTTTATGTCAAAAAACTAAATTTAATTTAATTAGGTGAAAAACGGGGTTAACCACTTGTTAAATAATTAAATATTTTCTCGATTAAACGTTTCCCTACTCCAAACGGGGTTAACCAGGTCCGCGGCATTTCCCTGAGTTTGACATTGACCCTGACAATCTTTGTCTACCTCATTTTTTCAAATTCATAACTCCGATCCTCGATTCTATCCCGAGTCAGAGTCAACAATCTCAGGAGGATAGCTTATTAATTCAATGCCAGCTTCAATTCTTAACAAGCGTGATCCTAATTTCTGAGGATGTACTCATCAACTTTAGTAAATCTCAGACAAGCCCCAAACATAATGAGTGTTTCACTCAATTATTTTAATCAACTCAAAATTAAAGAAATACCCACATTTAAAGTCCAAATCCAACATTAATTTACTCATTTCTTTTTCCAAATTTAATTTAAACTCATTTTTGTTATAACCAATTTTTTCTAAAATCATTAAATTACACATTTCATTAACAAATAATTTATTCATTAAATTCTCTATCAAAACAAAATTTCCTTCAATTAATTTGATTTTTTTAATTTCTTCTTCAGAAATATCCAATTTAATTAAATTTCCATTTTTTAAAATTTCTGAAATATTTTCTTCTTCTTCCACAATTACTATTTGTTTTAATGCCAAAGCTAAAGCAAAATATTTTGCTTTAACAAATTTTGAAAAAAATTTTGAAAGATTTTGTTGGAATATTTCTTCTCCTTTTGTTGATTTTTTAAACAAATTTTTATAAGAAAATTCTTCATTTTTCTTTAACCTTTTTTTAAATTAAAAATAATTAAAAGTTTATCAAAAACATAATTTAGTAGAGGTGGGTCAAAACAAACATTTGTTGTTTTGTTTAGATTTGGCCAAAAAAATAAGAATATACGCTCCTTCTAGTCAAATGTATAGTTGGAGGGCCTTGTGAAATCTCGGATTTATCATACTAGCTAAATAGTCCTGAAATTCCTTCATATGATCCAAACCAACCTCGCTTACAATGTAATTTTCTGCTTTGGATAAGCTTTTATTCTTGGGGTTTCGAAAGTTTTGACACTGGAAAGAGGCTCCAAGATTTTTTGGAAAGTTTTTTGGAATTGAACTGAGCATAAACAGCCCCTAAATTTTAGAGCACAATATTCCGTTTTTCACTTACAAATTAAAGCAAAAATTCCGCTCAAACAAAATTAATTTTTCGCTATTAAACACACCTTTATTTTGTGTTTAATTAAATTTTAAACTATTAATTAATTAATTACTTGTTAAATATTTTATAAAATTTTCCTTCACTTTTCTCATTTATATTTTCAATAAGATGTAAAAGAATTGAATAACCGTTGACATTACTTTTTTTAATTTGATTAAATATTCCTTCCCAACTAATTTTAATTTTATTTTCAACTATTTGGACGTTAATTTTGTTTTCATTTTTTGTTAAAATATTTGTAAATATTTCAACAATTTTTCCATAATTTTGAATGAATTGATTGTAGGGAATTAAAAGTGGAGTATTTTCTGTGTAAATTTTATAAAAATTAATTGAGGTTTTGGTGAATTGACTGGTTTCTTTTAATTTTTAGCAATCCCCGAATCTTTCTAAATTAAAGATAAGGTACGGTCTCTGTTCCCCGTGGCAGGAAATGCGAGCGGAACCTGTGGAGTCTCCCCCATGGCCACCGTTCAAACCTCGTACAATTACTAATTAATTGAGTTCCCCGAACACTAATTCCCCGCAACCCCCGTTTCCCGTAACTCAGCCCCCACCCTAATTAAAGAGATTTAGGCTAGTATTGAGGTATTGGGCGTTTTGAAGGTTCGATTCCGGGGCTTTCAATATAAGAATAAATATTTACCTAAATTCAACAAAAATTTCAGTGAGTATTTAAATATTTTATCATTCCACCCAGTAAGATTAAAATTAGTTTTGTTAATTGTTTCAACAAGTTTATTTTTTTCTTCGGGTTTCATTTTATCAGTTACATTTTCTCCAACAAAATTAGATAAAATTAAAATTTTAATTAATTTATCTGTAAACATTCTTTTATCGTTATCGGAGGAGGATTTTTCTTCTATTTTCTTTAAAAAACATTTTAAACGAAAAATTAAAAATTCGTTTTGTTTGTTTTTATTTTCCACAATTTCAATGTAGTCGTTGAAATTTGGAGGAGGATTGTCTGTACATTTATTATACAGAAAATTCTTCGTTGAATTATAGATCCATTCGACAAATTTGGGCTAAAAAGAGGAAATGTTTGTGATAATTAAATTATAAAGATAAAGAGAAGCATGGAATAAAGTATTGCCGGAGTCGGATTCTTGATTTGGAACTAGAGGCGTACAGGAACCGGCCGTATTTCTCTGGATCAATTCGGTCTGGAAATTATTCGGAGATCGTAAAAGACTCCTATTATTTGGAGTGAGGAGTGAATGAAGAGAGATATTGAATTTGGTTCAGCGTGGGGCATTACATACATATCTATTTTGTGTACCTTTTCAAAGAGAAAAATGTTTTTGATTCAATACATATTTCTGAAATAAACGTAAGGAGAACATAACAAATTTGCCGGAGTCAGATGTGTAAAGAACGATGATATAGCATGGATTACGGAAAAATACGGCAAGATCCGGCCAGGCACCGGAGCTAAAAAAGTATCTATACCTTTTCAATCATAGGCTTTTCAACACGATTCATGTCCAAACGCAATAAAAAATGTTTGAGTTTCTCAGCGTCAAATTCTTTTTGATTTTTTGAAAATTTGTTAAAGTCAACTTTAACTGTTTTAAAGTCTAAGAATTTAATTCCTTTAAAATTCGGATAAAGCACAGCCATTAACTTTAAAGACAATTTCAATTCCTCCAACTTTTGTGTACTAACAATCTCCAAAAAAGAATGTGTATCATATTCTTTTAATGTTTTGTACATTAATGTTGCAATATACAAAGGTTTAGTAAGCAAAAAAGATCGAAGAAGATTTTTATAATTTTCTGAACCTTCATTCAATTGGAAAATTCCTTTAAATTCTGGTTGTTTATTTAAATGTTCAGTGTCTGAAATTTGTTTTTTATGTTTATTTTTAGTTTTTATTTGAATGAAAAATCCATCAACACATTCAATATAAAACCATAAATGACTTTTAGCTTCATCTATCGCTTCCTTCTTTGTTTTGCTAATAAGAACTATCTAAATTTTTTAATTTTTTTGAAACTTGATATAAATTTTCGTTTAGATTAAGTAACCCTTATCTTTTAAATCCTCTAAAAACATTTTTAGAGGCATTCAGCTTTTATTTTAATCCTATATAATTTTTAATGAATAGAATCTCAAATATCCTAAATTTCTTTCAATCGTGTTACCTAATTATTTATTAATCAGTATTTGTATTAGAGACGGGTACCGACGGCATTATGCTCTAGGATTTGCAGGTTATTCCTGTGTAATCCTTAAAAAAGTTTATAAAAGTTCTCGAATGATTGATCCTGCAAATGAGATTTAATCGGTTTCTAATTTGATACAATTGGAGCCAAAAAATTCAATAATACAAAATCTTATCGACCATTTGTTAGAATAAAAACGTCATTCTATTTAAAACAAAGTTTAGTTAATACTCGAGTAAAAACATGCCGTAATTGGATCATTAATTTCCAGTCTGACGATTCTTTTAGAATTTATACAAAAAGCAAAAATTCCTTTAAATCGGGCCAAATCATCAAAATTAGCCATTTCATTCAGAAATGTATTGACACATTTTTCTGGGTCAAAACAATTTTTGGCATTGTTTAGAGTTGAAGTAATTTGTTGAATTATATTTTCATCTATTGCCTCAATGTTGGAAGAAATGTCTTCTTCGATAGAGCAAAATACTTGTTTAGAGTAAATTAACAAAATTAATTTTAAAACAAATAGTTTTAACATTCCTTTGACTTTTTAAAATTTAATTAATATAAAATGAATTAATTCTAACTAATTCGACGCTTGCTTTATAACCAGTCCAGACATCCTTTCCTCTTTATTTTACCCTGCATCTTCACTCCTCTTTTATTTATTTCATCACCCCATCTTCCTTTATTACACAATTAAACTCGTGAGTTCTAACTCGAGTAATAACCCGTGTTTTATTGATGTAGTATTAAGAGTTATATAGGATTAAGACATTTTATAAAGAGAGTGCATGCCGCTATGGCTCAGTGTAGTAGCTCAGGACATGCGCCCCAGAGGACATGCGTCCCATGAGATATGAGACGCATCTCCATAGCTCATATCTGTGTCACGACAGTCCTTGCTTGAGCCATGTGCTTGAGCCATGCAGAGCAATTTGGATCAGGTCTAATATTTAGTATTCCTGTGCCAGGTTCAGTTGCTACTGGAGAGCAACTTTACTATATGCGTTTTGAAGGTACTTATCTGCTCTATTTTAATAAAGCGGTGGGGTATGATTCCGTGCGCACGATTCCGTGCACACAGTTCCGTGCCAGTTATAAAGGACACGTTTCCGTGCCTTTCTTCGAAATATGGTGAAAAACAGGTCTTTTTTCGTGTAATTTTTTAGTTTACTACTTTCTACGTACTAAAGAACAGTGGCTGGATCCTACTCAAGATTTTTCTTGGGAGTTTTCGGTCTTAGGGTGAAGCTGTCACCTCAAATCGGTCTCTGCTTTTTTTCTTAGTGGAATAAAATTTATTAAACAAAAAATTTTTTAAACAAAATTTTAAATTAAAAACTAGTCAAATATTCAAAATTTATCAAAAAATAAATAAAATCATTGTCCTCGTTTCACTTATTAAATATTTGGCCCTAAGGAGGGCCGTCCGGGTTTCTGAATTATAGTTTTCCTCGACTGCATTGTGAATGGAGCTGATAAAAAAAGTTGATAAAAAAGCTGACACCTCAAAGCTGTCACCTCAAATTCGCATAAAGGTAATTCAAAGGGTAATTGAGCACGGAAACGTGTTTTTTATAACGGACACGGAAACGTGCCCTTTATAACTGGCACGGAAACGTGTGCACGGAATCGTGCTTACACGGAACCATGTGTGTCTTCCCGTCAATAAAGGGCTAGGGAATATGATATACTTACCTATTTTAAATCATGTTATAAGTCGATGACTGTTGGGAATGACTTGACGAACGTTTAAAGAAGGACTTTAAATGTTTAGCGGAAGATTGATGAGATGTGATATACATATTCAAGTCTCGATAGCTCAGTCGGAAAATAATGTTGTAATTATCAATGCAAATGTTTTATTCGTTCCTCCTCGCCATTTAAATTGAGGATATACATACATATAATTTTAGTTTGATTATTTATTGTTGAAAAACAAAAAAATATCCGCGCATATCTTACTTTTAATAAAAATTTTATTACATTATTTCAGCGCCGCTGGTAACAGCCTTTTTTAGAGCTGTTAAAAAAGGCTGTTACCAGCGTTTTTTAGAGCTGTCTTTCCCCAAAAGTCGGGGAATTTTGAATAAATCACAGTTCAACTTTTGAAAACTATAATTTTCACATTGTCGATTTATTTTAACATCAATTTTAATAATATTTTTTAAATAATTTTTTAATAAAATTATTTATTATAAAAATTTTTTTACGATTTAAAAGGGCATTATTATGTAATATTCTTTCTAAATTAATATCCTGTGTAATTACAAAGGTTATTAATTTTTAGCGGAAGGGGGAGGATAAAATGAAGGAAGGGGACGAAAGTGCATCTATAAAACAGACTTAGAATTAGACAACCCTACATCAATTTATTGTTAAATTTCATTAAATTTTAAAAAGTCAAAGGAATGTTAAAACTATTTGTTTTAAAATTAATTTTGTTAATTTACTCTAAACAAGTATTTTGCTCTATCGAAGAAGACATTTCTTCCAACATTGAGGCAATAGATGAAAATATAATTCAACAAATTACTTCAACTCTAAACAATGCCAAAAATTGTTTTGACCCAGAAAAATGTGTCAATACATTTCTGAATGAAATGGCTAATTTTGATGATTTGGCCCGATTTAAAGGAATTTTTGCTTTCTGTATAAATTCTAAAGGAATAGTTAGACCGGAAATTAATGATCCAATTACGGCATGTTTTTACTCGAATATTAATTAAGATTGTATTCCTCGTTGAAAGTAGATTGAAGGCCGTTTAGAATATTTAATAAATTCTTGGGTCATTCCAGAGTTGAATTAGTATTTGGGTACAAATGTATACATAAAAGTAGAGACTGATATACATAATGGCATTTTAGGATAATCAGGGAGATTTTTAAAAAATTCTTTAAGTGACCCTACAAGAAAACCTTCAAATTCCGTTGCGCCCTGTCACTAATACAAATACTGATTACTAAATAATTGGGTAACACGATTGAAAGAAATTTAGGATATTTGAGATTTTATGCATTGAAAATTATATAGAATTAAAATAAAAGCTGAATGCCTCTAAAAATGTTTTTAGAGGCATGTTTTTTACGGCATGTTTTTACTCGAATATTAATTAAGATTGTATTCCTCGTTGAAAGTAGATTGAAGGCCGTTTAGAATATTTAAAACCAATAAACTTTGGGGTTATTCCAGTGTTGAATTATTTGGTTACAAATGTATCAAAGTAGAGACCAATATACATAATTGCATTTTAGGATTTAAAAAAGATGTTGAAAGGACCCTGCAAGAAAACCTTCGAATTCCGTTGCGGGATATAATCCCGTATCAGTCAACGAGTAATTCCGAAATATAGGGTAACAAGTTTGGAAAAATGTTGGGACATTTGAAATTGAATAAATTAAAAATTCAAAAAGATTAAAATAGATATGAATAAGGCTAATATTTATTTTGTTGATAAATACATAGAAAATAGTCGCCCACTAAATTTTATTGAAAATTTCATAGAAATATATATCGAGTTTCTAAAGAATTTTAATTAAAATTTAGATGGTTCTTAATAGCAAAACAAAGAAAGAAGCGATAGATGAAGCTAAAAGTCATTTATGGTTTTATATTGAATGTGTTGATGGATTTTTCATTCAAACAAAAACTAAAAATAAACATAAAAAACAAATTTCAGACAAAAACAATTTAAATAAACAACCAGAATTTAAAGGAATTTTCCAATTGAATGAAGGTTCAGAAAATTATAAAAATCTTCTTCGATCTTTTTTGCTTACTAAACCTTTGTATATTGCAACATTAATGTACAAAACATTAAAAGAATATGATACACATTCTTTTTTGGAGATTGTTAGTACACAAAAGTTGGAGGAATTGAAATTGTCTTTAAAGTTAATGGCTGTGCTTTATCCGAATTTTAAAGAAATTAAATTCTTAAACTTTGAAACAGTTAAAGTTGACTTTAACAAATTTTCAAAAAATCAAAAAGAATTTGACGCTGAGAAACTCAAACATTTTTTAAATTGGCGTTTGGACATGAATTGTGTTGAAAAGCCTCTATTTGAAAAGGTACAAAATAAATACATATGTAGTGCCTCAAGCTTTTCAGGAGCTTTTGACCTTCAGATCATTCCTCTCTACCCACTATCTCCCCATACTCACTCCAAATACCAGGAGTCTTTCACAATCTCCGAATAATTTCCAGACCATATTGATACAGAAAAATCCAGTCCGCAACTAGTTCCAAATCCAAAATCCGACTCCGGCATATCTTTTTATACCATACTTCTCCTTACTTTATTTTAGAGATATTAAGTCTAAAACATTTTCTCTTTTTAGCCCAAATTTGTCGAATGGATCTATAATTCAACGAAGAATTTTCTGTATAATAAATGTACAGACAATCCTCCTCCAAACCTCAACGACTACATTGAAATGGTGGAAAATAAAAACAAACAAAACGATTTTTTTATTTTTCGTTTAAAGTGTTTTTTAGAGAAAATAGAAGAAAAATCCTCCTCCAATAACGATAAAAGAATGGTTACAGATAAATTAATTAAAATTTTAATTTTATCTAATTTTGTTGGAGAAAATGTAACTGATAAAATGAAACCCGAAGAAAAAAATAAACTTGTTGAAACAATTAACAAAACTAATTTTAATCTTACTGGGTGGAATGATAAAATATTTAAATACTCACTGAAACTTTTGTTGAATTTAGGTAAATATTTATTTTTATGTTGATTACTTGAATGGATTTGTGAGTGGACATGGGGTGGCTCCGTAAATAACCAGCTCCGAATGAGGAGACAGTATTTTGAAATAGTCGGAGACCAGCAAAAAATTTTAAAATCGCGGAATCGAACCTATAAAAAGCCCTATACCCTCATACTAACTAAATATCTTTAATTGTGTTCGGGGAACGGGGTGGAGACGGGACCTCCCCAGGTTCCCCGAGGAATTCCCTGCCCCGGAGAACGGGGACCGAACCCTATCTTTAACTTAGAAGGATTCGGGGGTTTAAAAATTTTAATAAAACTCCGTCAATTCAACAAAACCTCAATTAATTTTTATAAAATTTACACAGAAAATACTCCCCTTTTAATTGCCTACAATCAATTCATTCAAAATTATGGAAAAATCGTTGAAATGTTTACAAATATTTTAACAAAAAATGAAAATAAAATTAACGTCCAAATAGTTGAAAATAAAATTAAAATTAGTTGGGAAGGAATATTTAATCAAATTAAAAAAAGTAATGTCAACGGTTATTCAATTCTTTTACATTTAATTGAAAATATAAATGAGAAAAGTGAAGGGAAATTTTATCTAATATTTAACAAGTAATTAATTAATAGTTTAAAATTAAATAAATTAAACATCCTCAACTACCCTTATGTTAGTTCACAAGTGTCCGGCATTTTTCAAATGTCGAGGTAAATAATAAAAATGATGATGTGTGTGACTTGAAGGTGTGCTTCTATTAGAGAGTGTGTTTTTATTTTCCGATCCTCTCGTAGTGTGTGTTTATATTAGAGGGTGTGGTTCTATTAGAAGGTGTTTTCTATTATAAGATTTACGGTATACTAATTATTTTACCTTAATCAAGGTAAAAAGGGAAATTTCAATTCCCTTACTAAAAATTCTTTAAAAATAAAAAGCGAAATGCGAAATTAGTCCAGCCCTGATACCTACCAACATAATGGGTAATAATGTTTTTGATAAACTTTTAATTATTTTTAAATTAAAAAAGGTTGAAGAAAAATGAAGGATTCACTTATGAAAATTTGTTTAAAAAATCAACAAAAGGAGAAGAAATATTCCAGCAGAATATTTCGAAATTTTTTTCAAATTTTGTTCAAGCAAAATATTTTGCTTTAGCTTTGACATTAAAACAAATAGTAATGGTGGAAGAAGAAGAAAATATTTCAGAAATTTTAAAAAATGGAAATTTAATTAAATTGGATATTTCTGAAGAAGAAATTAAAAAAATAAAATTAATTGAAGGAAATTTTGTTTTGATAGAGAATTTAATGAATAAATTATTTGTTAATGAAATGTGTAATTTAATGATTTTGGAAAAAATTGGTTATAACAAAAATGAGTTTAAATTAAATTTGGAAAAAGAAATGAGTAAATTAATGTTGGATTTGGACTTTAAATGTGAATATTTTTTTAAATTTTGAGTTGATTAAAATAATTGAGTGAAACACTCATTATGTTTGGGGCTTGTCCGAGATTTACAAAAGTTAATAAGCACACCCAAAAGGTTAGGATCACGCTTGTTAGGATTCGATGATTGAAAAGACAAGCTTCCCGAGCTTGCAGACTCCATCTCGAGATAGATGTTGTGGAGCTCAGAATTTGACAAATAAACAAGTTAGACGGAGATTCCTCAACAGAATGGTAATATTGTCAGAGTCAGGGAGACCTCGAAGTCATAATGCATAGCTAATATGTATGTATGGATATTGCAGATATTCTGCGAATATAGCTAAAAGATATCCGGGTAAACGTGGTATAGCATTCCTGGTTAGTGTAAATAGATTTTTGACATATAATATCACACAAACTTTTTGTCATTTTTCAGTGAGTAGAGATTCAGATGAGCATTTCAAGCCAGAATATATCAATTTTAGAGCAATCCAACTTTTTGGAGGGAATGGAGGAGGAGGAGTAGGGAAACGTTTAATCGAGAAAATATTTAATTATTTAACAAGTCCAATTAATTGGATTGGAAAGAAAGCATTAAATAGTAAAAATAAAATATTTGGTCAAATTTATAAAAAAATAAATTTAATTATGGAAATAATTAATTCTTTTGTTTTGAGAAAAACTCTTTTAGAGAATTTGTTTATTCCTCTCTTTTATTATCAAAAAATTTATGGAAAAAATTTGACAGAAAAAATGGGGAATTTATTAAATAATTTCCGAAAAAACGATTTAAAAGAGGAAAAAACTTGGATTAAAATTAGAAAAGATTTTGGAAATTTATTTGAAGAAATTGAAATTTTTGTTAAAATTTTGGGAAATGATAATGAAGAGGAAATGTTGAGTGAAATGAAAAAAGAAGGGAAAATTGTTGAGGAAAATAAAAATTATTTTTTAAAATTTTTTGAAGAAATTAATTTAAATGGAATGTTTTTTAAATCATTTAAAAATAATTTTGGAAATGATGAAGAAAAAAATGTTGTTGTTGATTGGTTAAATATAAAAAAATGTTTTGGGGGAGAAGTATTTTTATTTTAATTAATTAAGGATTTTAACGTTTTAAATAAAAATTCTTAATCAAATTTTTGTTCATTTTTAGAACACTTCAATTTCTAATTCAATTCAATTAATTCGAAAAAAACGACATTATTACAAAGATATTAGAGATTATAATATGGCTGATAAGGTGGTGTTTTTTATCTTTGTATATCTTGGATTTGGCGGTTTTGTTGGCATATTCGGATCAACTATCTTAGTTGCGATGATTTTCGACGAAATTAAATGTCCTGTGCCATTTATTCATTTATCAGAAATTAATTTGCCTGAAATGCGTCTACCAGAATTTTTACGAAGAACAAATCAAAATCCTCCTCCTCCCCAACAACAACCTATCAGAAATCCTCATACTGGAAATATTGTTACTGATCCAAATGAATTATTGGAATTAGGATATCAACCTAGCGATCCTGTTCGATATGATAATTATGTTTCCCGTTATGGCCAACAGACTCGTTATCGTCGGGGGATAAAGGATAATCAGAAAGGTTAGTTTTTATTAGAGTTGGCCACGGTACCGTATTACGGCGGTATTTTTCGGTAATACCGCGGTATTTTTACCGAAATACCGATACCGAATACGGTACCGAACAATTTTTAAAAAATCGGTATTTTTTCGGTATCGATATTTTACCGAAAATACCGATACCGATACCGAAAAATCGCGTTTGACCAACACTAGTTTTTATTTTACTCAGTACGCTATGACAGATTTTAATTACTTTATCTCGATCTTTTCATATTCTATTCTCGCTAAAGTAAGCTTATCATTTTCAAACTTTATACGTTGCATCTGTCCGAGATTTAGCTTGTGACGACTAAAAGTCGGCTAAAAAATGAGAGCCGGGATAAATAGAAAATCGAGGGTAACGATAGCCAACAACCCTAATTTAATATTCCTTTTTTTAAATAAAGAATGTCGCTTCAATGAATTTATAAACAACGGAGATAGCTGTCCAAACATTTCTTTTCCAATTAGTTTCCATAAAGATGATAAAAAGAATTCAATCTTTTATTTAACAAAGAATGGATGTTTTGATAATTTAAAAAACGAAAATAAAATTCGAAAGAAGCGTGATATTGTCGAGTTTGTTTGGGTCGAATGTGGAGGTTTTATTGTAGGAGTTTGGTTTATTTTAGCTTTGATTGGATGGATTGTCGGTGCAGTTTTTCTGGGAATTTACTTTTGGCATTGAGATAAAAAGGTTAAAAATTTGTTTATTTTTAACTTAAATAAAAAGAATTTTTAAACCTTCTATAGTATAAACATTATTTTTACACAACTCTCTATTAGTGGGTCTACGTATACAAAAATAAGAAAAGGCAAAATATAGATATGAAACATTGACTACTAAATCCTTCAAATAAATTTTTTATATTAAATATGATGAACATATATTAAAAATAAACAATTTTAAAACAAAAGCTTTGAATGACTTCATAATTCACTATTATATTTGCCTATTTTCATCTGTTTTGTAGTTTGTTTAAAGAAAATTTTTGCATAAACTCCTTCAATGAATATTTATTGTTTGTTTGGTATATTTGAATCAGAGGTGGGTCGGAATTCCGAGTTCCGGCGTTTTTCTCTTTCCGAATTCCGATTTCCAAAAAAAATTTTGATTTCCGAGTTCAAACTTTTGAGCCAGTTCCAATTTCCGGCTTTTCCGATTTCCGACACCTTTGACTGTTTCGACCCACCTCTGCTTTGAAGTTACTCTTTGAGAAAAACCCTACTTAGCATCATAAAAAACAAGGAATTTAATGAAATATTGTCATAAATTATTTTATGGCAATGGTTAAAGAAAATACAAAATTTCTTAACGATAAAAAAGATGTATGTTAAATTTGATTTAAGGCAATTGAAAGTATAAAATCAAAAAATATTTAAGTAAAAAGATGCGGCGCTGAAAAACATTAATAATTTTTTTAAAATTTTATTTTCAAAATTGTGTATCCATAAGAATTGTGTATCCGCAAAATTTTACATATTTTTTAATAAATAAAATTATTTGCATGCAAATTGCAACTTTTAATTTGCAACTTGCAATTGCAACTTTTACTTTTCATAGTTGTTAATAGAGAAAGATATGTATTTAGGTAGCCAACAAAAGGTAGAAACCCATGTACTGAAATATATTTTTTTCCCTAAATATGATATTATGTTTAGGATAATAATTAAAATATTTTTGTTTAGTGTTTTAATTTCTAATGAAATGATTTTTTATTTATTAGTAAATATTTTGTTTAGTTTTTGAATTGTTATTGGGGATTTTATTTAATTTATTAAACATTATTTCGTTAGAACATTTACATTAATTATTCATTACAAAAGTTTGTTTTACAATATAAGCAGTAATCACTACCAAGGCAAATATCAGCTTTTTTTAACATCGTGCACCCACGGTTGACAACTATAAAAATATATAATTTAATAAATTATGAAATTTTCGAATAATAAAAAATAATTTAAAAAGTTTAGTCTAGATCTGTATTTATTTATGATCGAAAATTATTAGTTTAAAAACTTTGTATCCGATTGAGAATCTGTCAGATTAATTTAAGAATAATAAAATTATAAGATATAAAATTCAAACATATAACACGCTGATATAAATAACAAGCACCAAAACAGGGTATTTAATCTTTAACGATAATAAAATTAAAATAATAATTTAAATTTTATTTAGATTAATGGCTACATTTTATATTTATTTAAAAGAAATATAAACGGGTAAACTAAAGTTGCTAGATAATTGATACTCTACGAATACTTTTCTAAATAAATATTAGGGTTGTACTACGAATGTACCGGGGTTTTCGAGCTATTTCGTGGCGGGGTTCGGATCTGGAAGAATTCTGAAAAAATTGTTCGGGAACGAGGTAGGGGTACGGGTTCAGAATATAACTCTAATAAAAATATAGTGAGAACTGAAATAACTACCTAAATATTTTTAAGTTTATTAAATATAAAAAGCTGATAAACTAAAACTATTTTGCTAGGATTATCAATCCACCTATACTAAATTAAAATTAATTTCCTTACCGTTTGAATTATTGTAACATAACAAATCATAACCTTAATTTAAAAATTAGTTTATTAATATATTTATATATTACAATAATTTTTATTAAATATAGAAAAGTTAATAAGCAAAACTAAAAATATTTTTAATATTTTGAAAGTCATAAATATTAGAAAAAAAAACTCGGGAAAATTTCAAAGGAATATTTTTTTATTATAATCATTTCAACAACATTTCACCAATTCAACAATAGTATAAACATTTTTTATAGCCTCAATGGCCCATAAAGAGTCAGACAATAATTTCGAACATAAAAAATCATCTGAGGAATTAATATTTAAAAATACTTTTTAAATCTATTATTAAATATCTAAATTCTTTTAAATAAATTTAAACGAATAATTTCTTTAAATTTAATTTTATTTATTCAGACAGCATTTTATTATTCAGACCAATTCTATTAGACCGGATTGAAAGTTAGACCGGAATTAATCCCTCTCTACATAAAGCATTTAAGAGGGGTAAAAAGGAAAATTGAGAATAAAAATTAATGTTGTTATTATCAATTAATTGATTGGATAAAGCAAGAGGGATAAAGCAAAGGGCATTGTTGTGAAATTGAGGAGAAGAGAGGGGAAGGGGGGGGGGGGAGTTGTGGAGGGTAATATGTATTTTTAATTTTAATTTTTATTTATTTTTTTATTTAATTAAAATGCTCTTTCACTGCATCAAACTATGTTTTTTAAGCCTTTATCTTTCAACTTTGCTTTATGGGTTAATTAAAGGAATGGATATAAATCTGTCTGGAGGTATAGTTAACTTATAAATATTTTCATATCATCTTTTAAGTATGATAAATTTAATATTAGAATTAATTTATAAACTCCTCGTTTTAAAAGATAATACCTAAATTTTTGTTTACAATCTAACCTGCCCCTCCTTTAACAGACATAAAAATAGACCTTAACAAAATTTTGTTCTATTAAGATTGTTAATATATTTTGTTTAATATTATTTTAACCTTTAAAATTATTTTTCTCTTAAAACTAGTTGATGATCGAAAAGGCAAAAATCCTGTGCAAGAACATCCAAATAGTCCAATTAGTAAATTTTCCCTTGTCGAGTTGTCTTTTCTGATAAGAATTTTAAATTCTGTTAGTGATGAAGATTTGTATATTTTTACTCAAATAAATAATCAAAATGAACAAGAAAAAGAATCAGTCCCAGAAATTGAAAAAATTATTCAAGAAAAAGGATTAAAAATAGCTGTGGAGATTGGATTTAAAGAATATAATGAAAATATTTTAAAATTTATTAATAAAATTAATTCTGTGAGTAAATTTTATTTTTTTATTAATTTTCTTTTTAAGATTTTTAAAAAAATTTTTAATAGATGTATTAATTTTCTTAGTTTTATACATAATTAGGAATTTTCTAAAAAAAATTTTTTAAAGTTAATTTCTGACAATTTTCAAAAAATCCTGAGTGAATATAAAACTAAATTACCATCTTTTGTACAAGAAGACAAAAAAATAGATTTTATACTTGGAAGACATGAAGATATACAAAAATTTAAAAAAGTAAAAAAAGAGAGTTTATTGAATAGAGAAATTTTATCAAATAAATTTAGGTTTAATTTAAAAATAAATAAAGTGAACCATGTCCATTTAATAGAAATATTAAATAGCTACTTTTTTTAATTGTCCACCATTAAATCTCTGATTTGGGATTTCATCATGGTGGTTTTATTTCATTTCCCATCTAATTATGACAGATAAATGCTATTTATTACTTTAAATATTTTTCAAAATAACAATTAATTTATCAGCAGATAAATTATAAAATTATAAGAAGATTACATATAAATCTCTAAATCAATTAAAAAATATTTTTAATTATTTGTATATATTTTTATTTATTTATTTAGCTATGAAAGTCGTGAATTGCATCTAAATTATTTATTAAAACCACAGAAAAAAGAAAGGAATTTATTTATGTTTTATCAACTGCTTATTTTAGCAAACATATTAATAAAGTCTTTTCTCATTAATAATGAAAACAATATGAATTATTATAATGAAAAAATACATCCGTAAGTCAAATACCTATTTTAACTTTAATTCTCTAAAGCAGACCTTGTTTTTTTTATTAATTTTTGAGAAAATTTATATTTGTAAACCGTTCCCATGCTTGTTTTTCCTTTATTTTTAATTGTCTTCCTCAGAACTAAGAATTAAACTATCAGCTTATATTAAAAACGATTTGACAGTTAGGTTTGTTGCGGTTAAATTATTAGTAATATTAAAGGTGTGAGTAACACAAGTTAATTAGGGAAAATTTTTTTGAGGATTACTCAAAAAAATTTTTAATCTTTCTTTATTTCTTTATTTTTTTTGTAGCTGTAATTTTAAGATAAATTTTCTGAGGAGTGAAAAATAATTCCCCAAAGTAAAATGCCGCCAATGTTTTTCGCTGCTCTAACATTTATTTTATTTTAGCGAACAGATTTTTACTTTTGCTTATAACAAAGCTTTAGAAGATTTTACGTTGAGAGCACATCGTTATTATTTAATACTAAATAAATTGACTATTTATAAAAATACAATTACAACATTTCGTAGCAATAATAGAAGTAAGTAATCATTTAAAATGTAAAATAATATAGGTAGATATCCTGCTGATAAAGGAACATTATTTTACTTAAAAATTCAGATCCTTGAGTATTATTTTCAAAATCCTAATTAAATTCTGATTCAAATTTTGCTTAAATTTTGGCTGATTCTTATTAATAATTTAATATTTTTTTAGTGCAAACGCTTACCATTAAAGCGGTAAATGACCCCAAACATGAAGAAATCAAATTGACTTCATTTAATATTGCATGTTTTGCAATTGACACAGAATTTGATGAAGCTGTGTTAATTAAAATATACAAGGGACTTCTTTTTCTGATTACTAAAGGTACCGTATTTCCTAAAATAGTACTCCCCCCTGAATTAGCACTCCCCCCTTAAATAATACTCCCCTTTGGAGGAGGGTTGAAAAATAGTACTCCCCCCTGAATTAGTACTCCCCCTAAAATAGTACTCCCCCCTAAAATATTTTTCCCCTATATTTGAAAAAATTATAAAAGACTCATTAAATTATTTCATTTACTCTAATTATGGTTGTCGGTTTCAATTAATTCTGTGTTAACCGAAACCGAACCGAAAACCCGAACCGAAACTTCCTGTTAACCGAAATCGAACCGTAAATTTGTTGAGGATTAAGGAGATAGGTATATTGTGATTAAGTGGCTGGATAAAAGTGGATTTGAGGGATATAAGTGTATTGATATCGGGTGATAAAAGGGGTTCTGAATTGATCAGGCGAGTTAAAAGATATCATTGGATTAAAGGCGGATAAAGGAATTTGAGGGAATAATGACGGATGAGTCATATTAGTAGTTTTTTGTTGATTAAGCGTGATTAAGATAAAATTGAATCATGAATCCTCCTCAACCCAACGATTTTATTTCGATACCTCTAATTCAAGAATTTTCAGATATCCAACTCACTGATCTCCAACTTACATAATTTGATCCCTTGATATTACGCCAAATATGGATATCATAAGATTCGAAGGGATATCGGAAGAACAAAAGTGATGTATCAATTTTCGATATCCACCTTAGTCCAAAGCATGCTTCACTCTTAATTGTTTAAATCCCCTTATAGCTTAAATCCCCACTCCAAATCCACTGATATATACTTCTTGATATCCCTCAATAATCCTTATTTTAAGTCACTTGTGTTTAAATGTCCTGCCATGTGCTCAATTTTATAATAATTTGGATATTTTTTGCGAATTATAAAGGAATTTTTTTGAAAATCTATGTACGGATCCAGCATTTTTCAAATTAAGAAATCTAATTGATTTAGACATTTAGAATTTTGAAATAAATTTTCACAAGATAAATCAGTGAGGAAGGTTGAAAAATAGTACTCCCCCCTGAATTAGCACTCCCCCCTTAAATAGTACTCCCCTTTGGAGGAGGGTTGAAAAATAGTACTCCCGGGAGTACTATTTTAGGAAATACGGTAATTTGCTTTTTATTATTATTAAGAATTTGATTTTGTTAGATAATTAATTTATGGGTTGGTATCGGTGGAGAGAGACACAGAAAAACAATTTTTGGGATTTTTTTGATTCCGATTTTTTTTCTTGCATTTTGGAAACTTTTGTTCTTTAACGTCTCTAGTATTTAGCATCCCAACTTGCCCTAACGGGAAACAAGGTCCTATGCCTGGATGCATCTGTTAAAGTGTATTTTGATTGAGTCCCTGTTTTTTTCAAAATCTTAACTGATTCAAAATCTTTTCTTGTAAATCTTGAGGCCTCCATGTAATAGCCTTCTTGTATTATTATAGCTTTATATGCATTAGAGTTAAAAGGAATAATTTTTTGGCACGTATGGGAAGAAACGTGATACTAAATGTATCCATCCTTATACCAAATTTCAGTCGAATCTCGATAAGATTTCACCTTCGGGACCTAATTGAGCCTAATTAAGATAGGGAGAGACACTGGATAGATTAGTTTGTAGAGAGAGAGAGACTTATCTCCCCCGTGTCGAGATTAGTCTGTATAAATTTTCAGAGGAGAAGGATGAAACAAGTCAAAATGGACTGTTGTTAATTGGAGGAGGTCATCATCAAATGAAATAAAATAAATATTTTAAGTATATTTATTATTACAACCATTAGAGTTGGTTAAAAATATTTATATTTTTACAATGAATTTCTAAAATGTTTTTCTTTAATCTTATTTTTTAAATTGTAGTTTATTCATTAATTCTGTTAAATGGAATAAATTGATATGAAATTTATAATACATATAACCTATTCAAAAATTATGCGGCCTTATACTTAGGGAAAAAAGAAACTTTAATTTTTTCTATAAAATCGGTAGTAAAAATCTGAAAAAATTAATGAGATCTTCCCTAGCGATATGATGAAGAATGTCAAAAAATGTGAATTCTATTTTATACATCATCGGAATTCGAGATCCAAAGTCAGCGGAAAATGTGGTGATTTAAAAGTTTATCTTAAAACGTAAAAATTATTTTTTTCAAATTCAGGTTCTGCGTTTTATTTCCACAGTAACGGAGGTCCAGCGCTAATATTAACTACTAAATTTAATAAATTTCACAAATTTTAAATAAATTTATTACAGAAATTTTCTACTTTTTAATATTTTTAACAAAATAAATTTTAATAATAAATACAAATAAATTTAAAATCCAATCACTCCCTATTTAGGGATGTCTTCACAACCACAAGGACATTCTTGGTCTTTACTCGAATTGGAATTAGCTATGTTCATTTACGGAAGAAGAATCTATTAAAATAAAAATATATTTATATCTACTATGGAGATATCTTTGCAATTTTGACACTTCCGGTTCCTGGCGGCCAAAGAATAAAAGTATACCGTATTTTATCTAAAATAACGAATGGAGGTTATTTTTCGATCAACCTTTAGAGGTGGGCTAATCTAGATTGGAGGTTAGTTTAGAGGGAGGGGCTTTCTTCTTTTTTGAAATTCTTCAATATTAAGATTGTTTATTTATTTACAAATAAAAATCATTCACTTGTCTATCTTGTGATGGAATTTTCACTCCTCTATACTCGACCATTTCAACTAGTTCAGGGTGATATTCATCCCCAATTTGTTGATTAATTAATTGTCCATTCATAAAATATTCTTGTAGCAAATTCCGAATATTTTCATTATTTGAAAGATATTCGGAATAAAAGAATTTGTATAAATTTGTAGGGGCATTCTCAATGAAGTTTGCCAATTGAATACTTTCTTCTTTTTCAAGCATTGTATTTATGTTCATTTCATTTGCCCACATTGAAAAAGGGCTTTTGTGGTCTATTATTTTCCTTTTGTTTTCTTAAAAAAATTTTTTTACATTACATTTTTGAGTGAAGGAAATAATGTTAGAATCGTTAGAAACAATTAAAAAATGTTTTAAGATTTAATAATTTCCCTATTAATAATTTTGTTTTATTTATTTTTACTTTAATTAATTAGTATTTCTAATTTTTATTTATTAAATTTTGACTTAAATTAACTGTAAATAAATATCCTTATATTTAAATTCGCTTAATCATGTAGAAAATTTTAAAAGTTAAAGATTAACCAAAAATATGTATTACTTTGAAAAGTAAAAATAATCGGAATGTATCGTTCAATATTTCTTCGATTCTCATAGTTTAAGTTGTGATCGAAATATATTAATAAAGCTAAATTACGTTCAGCATTCCTTACATTTAGATTATTTAAAACTGAAAAAGATAAATAAAATTTATTTTGGTTAAATTTCGAAGGAAGACTGATTTATTTATTTATTCCTCTAGTTATTTCCCAAATAAGACAAGTATACGTTTTATCAAACTTTTTTTATTTATCATCCATTGATAACTCCTAAATGGTCTTTATTTCCAATTAAAGGACTTTGGGGTTGTTATTAACAGGACTTAAACCAACTTACATTTGTTTCGATCCTCTATGCTTGGAAAATGTACTACTTCCTTGAATATATTCAAATTATTGAGAAATTTATTTAATTTATTAGCTTTTACTTCAAATACGTCATAGGCTTTGATATACTCAAAAATAGATATTTGTTCTCTAAATTTAATTTTTGGCTCTATCTGAAAGGAGGTGCGGGATCATATTTTTTCCTCCTTCCTTACACTAGTCAGTCTACCTTTCATTTTTCCTTAATATGTATGAAAAAATGGTCAGCCTTTCTTCCTTCCTTATTTTACCCAAACTCCTTATGGCATATTCAAATAAAAAAGGTCATCTTTTATCATTTTTGAATCGTGTCAGGCTAACTTAAGAAAGAGACAAGACACGGACTATACCGAAACACAAAACAGAAAACACCGTCTTACAAAATCAAGGAACGACCAAATATCAGAAAGACCATGACACGGAATGGCCAAAAACTGACCGAAGATCTGGTCCGTGATTTGGTAAGACGGTGACTTTTACAATTTGTTTTGTATTTCATCTTCTGTCTGTTCGTCCTGACAATGGCATTGAGAAAAAAAATCCTTTTCTTATTAATGTCTCTCACTTGAATATGCCACAGGGAAAATTAAGGGTGAGGTAAAGACTGACCATCTAATTATATAATTGAGAAGGGTTTGTGTGTCTGTTTGTCCTTTTATAGACAAGTGGGTTTTTATAGTAAAATGATTTGGGGGAGTGAAGAAAAGGGGGCTTTTATAGTAAAGCGTTGCCAGTTGAATTAGGTTGTGAGGGTAAAAAGATAGTATAAAAGCAGGGTATTTTGGTCAGTCTTCAACTTCTCAACATTGCTGTGCTCTTCTACGTCAACTTTTGCTGGAGTCCTGTGTCTTCTTGAGCTAGACGTCAACGTTCATTTGTCAAGTGCTAGGCGTCAACGTTCATTTGTCAAGTGCTAGGCGTCAACGTTCATTTGTCAAGTGCCAGGCGTCAACGTTCATGTGTCAAGTGCTAGACGTCAACGTTCATGTGTCAAGTGCTAGACGTCAACGTTCATGTGTCAAGTGCTAGACGTCAACGTTCATGTGTCAAGTGCTAGACGTCAACGTTCATGTGTCAAGTGCCAGGCGTCAACGTTCATGTGTCAAGTGCTAGACGTCAACGTTCATGTGTCAAGTGCCAGGCGTCAACGTTCATTTGTCAATTGCCAGGCGTCAACGTTCAAGTGTCAAGAGCTAGACGTCAACGTTCATGTGTCAAGAGCTAGACGTCAACGTTCATGTGTCAAGTGCACCATTTTTTCATATTAAGGAAAAATGAAATGTAGACTGACTAGTGTAAGGAAGGAGGAAAAAATATGATCCCGCACCTCCTTTCAGATAGTGCCTAATTTTATAGAATTTCCTTAAAGGACTTGGTAAAATAAATTTATTTTTTTGTAAAGTGTAAAAAAGAACTTTCTTGATATTTTATTAAAGATTTACTTTTTGTTTGAGAAAACTTCAATGTATATTTTTGAATTACTTTGATGAACAAAATTTTTGATAAGAACTCTGACAAGTCCTAACAAATGATTAAAAATAAATAAATTTTTTTCTTGCTGGAATGGTGTTTTATAAAGGTGTAGAAAATCTTTAATATCTTCGTTGCTTAAATTTTTAGATTTAAAAAAAAATTTTTAAATAAAGTTTATCCAAATTAATAATTTCTTAAAAATTTTTATATTAAAGTAAATAAATCTATTTGTACAGAAAATATAACTTCTGTTATAGTGCTAATCTAAAACTATTAGTTTTTTTCGGAAAGAGTCGAGGTCTGGACAAAAATTTGGTTATCGAGACCGGGTCGATCAATCACTAAAGTGATAAATAAAGACTTTTAAATTGAGTAAATCTTTAATTTTTTTTAAATTTGTACCAATGTTACTTTTTCTATGAATCGAGTATTTAAATTTTTGACCGGATCTTTTTCATATAAAATATCAAAGTATGATTTCAAAAAGATTACAAAATTAAATTAATTTATTTACCTAGAAATACCTAATAAAACTAAATTTTCTTCTTTGTCATATTCCTCTTGTAAAATTTTTGAATTATCCTCAAATCTTTTTAAAAGAAATTGATGTATCTCTGTTTGATTAAAATGGTTTATACGTTTAGATAAATTATTAGAAAACCAAAGAAGAATTTTTTCAAAATATTCAATCATCTTTAAATAAATTATTTAATGATTTATTTAAAGAAAATAAAATTTTATTTTTTAATGTTTCGCTGATAGTACAAACAAATATTATAACAAATATTATCCATGCAACCCAATTTTTAAGTAAATTATATCTTTTTTATTTCAATATCAGGACCGAAAATTTATAAAGTGGCACAGTTGATTGTGCTCCTAATTAGGTCCATTTTATAGTTAAATTCAAATTTAAACTTTAAACGCACAGGATTAATTTTTGAAGCAATATATAAAATATTAATATCATTTTCGAAAATTGTATTGCCAAATAATTCTTTTTCCTTTTCAATAAGAATTTGTCGTATAGTTTTTATTGTGTACAAATCCTCTTCTTCGACCGAATTTAAAATTCGAATTAAATACGAGAGCTCGGTTAAGCAAAAACTGCATGTTCTACTCAACGTTTGAATATTATTGTGCCCTGATCTGATGTGATCTGAAAATTTTATTCGAGGAATAGAAGAAATAAAAAGTAAGCTGTAGCTTTTCCCAGTTGTAAGCTTTTCTTATTTAGATGATTACAATATTAATGATAAAAAATATATGTTAGTTAGCCCAGCCGATACTCGGCGTAATTCTAATAAAAATCATTTTAAAAACAAAGATTAGATATTATTTAACATATTTAGTCTAAAAGTTTATTTAGTAGATTAAAAATACCTGGAACTCGTTCCATTCCATTGACCAAAGTTTTTGACTTAAATAAAGCCAATATTAATAAAAGATTGGTTAGCAAAACGGAAAAAAGCATTTAAATAATTAATTAATTTTTTAATTAAAAAATATTTTAAAAATTATTTTATTTAAAAATTTATTTAATAATCAGTCGCATTAAAGTGTAGGTGCACTTTGACATACATAAATGCCATAATTTTGAAATCTATTTTTTATATTGTTTAAATTTCATCATTTTTATAATGTTATGGATAGTCTAGACAAATATAAATAAAATATATAGAGTTAAAATTTGGAAAATGCCAGATCCGGTTTCCGGACTACCGGATTTTTCAACACTTCCGCCATTCGTTTCTATTTTATTTTGTTTCCTTCCGTTAAAATTTGATTCGCAACAAAATGTTTTCCTCATCTACAAACTAAAACAAAAAATAAATTATAAAATTAATTTTTTAGTAATTAAAGCTTATTACACAATTTTTGTTTAAATTAATTTTAAATAAATTATTATTTTTTTATTTTCCGTTAGTTTCTCTACAAAATATCAAACAATATATTGTTTCAAACAGTTTATTTATAACTTAATTTTTTGGGAGTTAATTTTAGGAAGTTTGTTTTGTAGGAGTAGACTTATCAAAGATTATTTATAGTAAAATATTTTATCAAATCAATAAAAATTCTAAACTATTTTAAAAATTATTACTCAGCCATTTCCGTCATTTAACTGATAACAAATTAATTATTTAATTCTTTTGTAAACAATAGAAAATTTATTTTAAATATTTTTTTTTGTAAAAAATGTCAACATTTTTAATTTATTTTTTAATTATTATAAATATTTATTTAATTAATTGTTCTAAAATTTCATCAAATTATTCAGCGAAAATATCTTCAGAACATTTTGAAAATAATTTTGAAGATGATTTTTCCTTTTCTTTGTTAGATGATGCAAAAATAAATTCAAAAATTTTATTTAATAAATTTGACAAAATCAACGAAAAGAAAATTGGGAAAATAAAAGTATGAAAATTATTCAGTAATTATATGTAGTTAATTATTAAAGCTGTGATAGTTAGGCAAGTAAAATCAGTGAAATAGGCGCCTAAAATAGGTGTCGCGAAGCGACTGAAGATGAGGAAAATAAAAATAAATATATTTTTTGAATTTTAATTTATAAATTAATCATCATTTATTGCAAATTCCTTTTTCGGACTTTTACCTTCTAAAAAACCATTTTTTATGTAAACATCTATTCAAACCATATTTACATTTTTAGCTCTTTTGTTCAAAAACTTAACTTAATTTTCCACTCTTTTGTATTATTCAAAACATGTGCATTTATATTTTATCGCTCCTATTATGTTTTAATGATCGAAATATTTTCTAATTCTACCCGCCTGTTTTTCTGGCCTATATAATCTCCCCCTCCAACCCCCAATTAGCTTCTTTCTGTGCTTCATTCTGTTCTAGCTTTGGTACTGAGCTGCTTTCATTCTGGGGTTTAGCTTCTTTTGAATTGTTCTTTGCTGTATTGACGCTGTGCTTTTTTTGGAAATAAAATTTATTAATTGATTGAAGTCTTTTTTTTGGTTGGAAAAAACTTAGGCAAAAAATTTGCTTGGTAGAAAAAACCTTACTGAGATCTGAGCTCTCCCTCCACAATAGGCACCAAAAAGCCAAAAAAGGCACAAAAATAGGCAGGTAAAAAAGGTTATCAGCCTATAAAATTAAGATAAAAACAAGGAAATAACCACTTATTCATCGTTTTTTGACCATTTTGCAATTTATTCGTCATTTTAAATAATTTTTTGAACAAAAATTGTGTAATTTTTTAAAAATGTCGATAATTGAGAAAAAGCTAATCTCGCCCAACCCACAAAACGTCCCACCCCAAAATGTCCCGCCACCAAAACGTCTAATCTCAAAATTTCCAATAGAGTAAAAATACTCAATTTGTCGAACTAAAAATTAAAAATGGGAATTGGCACTGATTTTTTTTCAATTGGGACTGATTTTTTAGATTTGTCACTTATTTTTAGGCAAAATTTAGGAAAAATCGCTAAAAAAAGGCAAAAATAGTACCAAAAATTTCAAAATAGGCAAGAAGGCACAAAAAGTCTAAAAAAGGCAGAAATAGGCAAAATAAAAGTCATGCTAAACTCTTCGGACCAAGCTAAAAACACTTTTTTTGAACGTATTACATCAGGCCAGGCTCGCAGAAAAAAAGGCATTTGCCTATAAATCACAGCTTTATTAATTATGAATACATATAAATTAACCAATAATTAATTTTTCTTTTATTTTTGTTATATCCATATGATTACTGGGTTCCTATTTATCATAGCTCTAAGCTCGAATTTCTTCGAGACTGACGGCATTGGGGGTACTTTTTTTCAGTAAATAATTCGAAGAGATGTCAATTATTTGAATTAATTTAAGCCACAAATCAACAAACAATCAGTGAAATTAAAAGCATACCAATTTAACAGCGATTTAACAAAAGACAAATTTTTTCCTGTATCAGCAGCAGCCTATGGAAATGAAGAAAATATTCGAAAATGTCTTAACAAAACATTTATAAATTATGAGGTTTAAAAGTTATAGAAATTATAATTATTCCAAGTATTTAGCTTATAAATGTCACTAAAGTATATTGTAACGGACATGAAAGCCAAATCTGTTCAGGATTTGTTGCTTTATCTCATGATGATAAAGCAATCATTTTGTCATTTCGGTATTTTTAATTATTTATTTAAGTTTAAAATACTAATAAAATAATTTATAAAAAATACATCCAACCGGTTATTTTTGCCATACAGCTCTCGTGGCGAAAAAATTGTATATAATGATGGGTATATAAACTTGGGGGTATATTAAAACGAGATTTAATTAATTAATTAAATTTAATTAAAAAATATTTTAGAGGGACTAATTCATTCACTCAATTATTGCTTGAAAGTTCTGAGATTGCCTGTAAAAGTCAAACAGAAGTAAATATTGGAGGCAAGGTCAGTATATTTTATGAGATATTCTAAAAATTTCAAGTATTTACCAGCCCTGTTGGAAGTAAATCTATATTTCTATGAAGATAGTGAACCTATAAATTAGTTAATAATTTAATTATTTTCAGGTAGCTACTTATTTCACCGAGATTTATAAACAATTGAAAGCTGAAGGAATAATTAATTGTGTCGCAAATTTGATCAAAATTTATGCAGATTACGAACTTTGGGTTTAAATTATCTTCTATTTATTGTAATAATTTAATGAAAAAAAGGTAACAGGGCATTCTCTAGGTGGTGCTCTAGCATCACTCGCCGCAGCAGAAATTGCTTCTAATGGATTAATTAATGCTCAAAATATAAAATTATTAACACTTGGACAGCCAAGAACGGGGAATTGGGATTGGGCTGCTGCTATGGATCAAATTGTAGAATTTTTATTTTTGATTCTATGGGAAAAAATCTTAAAAATTTAAAAATATTTTCAGCTTCCTTATTATAATTATCGTGTCGTTAATCATCGCGATGTAATTGTTCATTTACCAATGCGTTTTTTTGAGGGATATCATCATTATAGTACTGAGGTTCATTTTTTGAGTTTATTGAGACATGGATTATCAAGGTTAAGTGTTTCTGATATTGTTGTAAAATCTACCTCATTTTTTTCTGTTTGTTTTGAATACTTAATTTTTAACTTAGAGTTTAGTGCATATTTTATAAACGTTCTGAGCGAAAGTTGAGCGAAATAAAGAAAGATTTTTTGAGCGAAATAAATAAATGATTGTGAATATAGTCCTCGACTGTATTTATTTTGCAATCAAGACAAGCTTGTTAATAAAAAACAATCGTAATATATCCCTAAAAATTAAATCTTGATTTATCAAAAAAATATTTTTATGAATTTTTAGATTTGGTACAATAATGGAATGGATGGCGATGAAGATGGGCAGGAAGATACATTTATTGTTTGTAACGATATGGACGAAGATGATGATAACTGCAGCAATTCACTTTGGCAATGAAAATATTTTTGAAAAATAATTATTTTTTATTTATTTTTAGGTATTATAAGACAAGTCATCACATAAATTATTTTGGTTACAAAAATATTGGAAAGTACGGAAGAAATGGATGTTCTGGAGAAATGAATGATTAAACTTAATTTTGAGAGAAATGAACATAAGTGTTTATGATAAGCAGTAATGGGATGTTCCAAAATCTCTCTGGACCGGTTTAGATTCTGGAACTGGAACTTTCCCGTCACTAATGATAAGAGCATATTAAGGAGATATAAATGTATATTTCTAAAATAAAACTCTTAATTTGACACTCTAACGTTGTCTTCTCCCCAATGTATTTATCCAAGACAATAATTATTTTACCAAATTATTTTTCCTTAATTTAATAAAATTTTGCGTGACTTTGATCTAAAAATTTTTTCAAATTAATTATATCCCAATAAATTCACTTTATCTACAAAAAAATATATACAATTTAATTTAATAAAATATTAATCACAAAGCTTATTTTCATTTAAAATTAATTTATATTAGAAATCCCTCAAGCTTTATTTATTACAATACTATTAAAAGGTTTAATTATCGAAATTTTGTTGGTTGAATTGTTGTTACTTTTAATATTTACAATATTATTTTTTGGTAAACAAAAGATAAAAACTTTTAATTTATTTAAAATAATTTTTGTTTCTGCTAAAACTTCTTTGTTTTTAATTAAATAAACAAAAAAACTTGCTGATGAACACATTGCTGATAAAAACCCAAAGATATAGGTTATATAACCAGAAACGAGTTTTGGGTTGTCTGTGAACTAAAAAATAAAATTTTAAAAATGGAGAGGGATCGAGAGATTTCAAACAGGGCTGTCCTCAATTGCGGATTTCGTATTGGCGTGAAATTGCGTGTTTTTTTGACTTGCGGATTGCGTTTGCGTATTTTAAAATTAAAATTGCGGATTGTGGCGGCTCCGTAAACTTTTTTCAGTTGCGTATAGCGCTGATTTCAAATACATATAAACTACAGCTCTGATGTCGTTATATAATAACAAAGCTCACATTTGCATAGAAAAGAGCCCCAAAAGATCCACCCCACAAAAATCCATATAGAAATAATATCCAAATTGTTGTTACTGTTACTTCTAATTGTCTTCTCCAATGATTGGATGTACTTGTTGTGTCTTGGGAAGAATTCCTTTTTCGATATAAAATCAGAAATGGAATGTAGATTACTTTAAAAATTTTTGTTAAACAGTTTAAAGTCAAAAATTTTCTGTTTAAGGAAATTAGGTAGGTTTTATAGATTAAAAATTTATGAGATAATATAAGTACAGACAACTTAAGCTATGACGCCTTCCTTCCAGCGGAATTTAATTAGTATATTCCCTTGCAGTCTTCACGAAATTTAGTTAAAGTCGACTATAATTAAAATTTGCTTTCGTTAGAAATTCTTTCTAAGGTAAGAGGGGTGCCGTAAATTAATTATAAATTTAAAAATTTAAAAATCTCACAAAATAAGAGGGCCAAACAGCTATTTGAATAAAATTGTCCAAACCAGCTGGACATTGGAGCAGATGCCGCACCCATAGAACACATTGTTATTGGTGTTTCATTATCACCGCCATAAACTTTTGTAAAGGTATCAGCAGCGATCGAAATTATTTGAATTGTGAAAACAATCAAGATTAGTTTCTAAAAATAATTTAATGATTTTTTGGCGATACTATCGTCGTGTATGCTAACATAATCATCCAGGGTACTTATTGTTTCAACCTCGCTCTGGCGGGTTAATTAATAGAGAGGGTGTAATTATTTGAGAGAGACAACTAGATAAATTTCACACTAAACTAAACTCGACTTCCAAATTTTAGTTTATAATATAAAACTAGTTTTTTGATAAAATTTATTACCGCATTAGCTTTCCATTTATAGTTGAGAGGATTAATTACCATATAGCATCGGTCTGCAGCAATGGCTAAGACAGCAATTCTTGTAGCCGTAAAGCCCATACCCATCGGTGTATTTATCTTAACATGATACTTATTTTAAATCTTTAAATAAAGGAATAAATTAATTAAATAACTAAAAAATTTGGGAAAATTTTTTTTGTAAAACGGAATCGAGTTACTTTTAATTAATAAGATCTGAATATATTTCCTCTTTTAATAAAAAAAATTCAAGATAATAAAAATTTTAATCATTTTTAAAAAACATTTACATATTTTTCTAAAATATTTACCCAAACACAAATTAGCCGAGAATATAGCAAAATTCCTTTAGAAGATGCATTTATTATATATGTTGTTCTAATGAAATGTCCGAAAGCTTTAAATTATTTTTAGAAAAATTATTATTTTATAACCCAAAGTCTTACCAATAAGAATATCAGCAAAAGTCAATAGCATCATATACCAAGTATATTGACTTTTCCTCAAAGTTTTGCTCTAAAAATAATTTTAAAAATATTAAAAAATAATTGAAATATTACATAAAAAACAAGAAAAATCAGAAAAAAATTTGAGAAAAGTCCAACAAAACTTCCCAAATAGCGAATAGTGTTTAATATTATAGACTCGTCCCATAGCGCATACAAGGGTCGTTGAGAAGATGCTGGTGACATTATTTTAAAAATAAGTCTGAATATTTCTATTTAGACTAAATAAAATTTTAAAATTTAATTTTAATTAGATAATTTGGAAATTTTCCTTATTAAATTTTAGGAAAAATCCAATTATTTATTTTACAAGTAACAAGAAAAAGCTAAGGTTGAAAGACATAAACGAGAGAGAATTTAAATCAAATTAAATCAATTTATTTATTTAATGATTAAATTAAATAAATTATTTTTAAAATTTAATTTAAAACATTCCTTTTTAATTCCTCAAAATCTAAAAAAACAATAATGTTGTTTTTTCTTTTGTTATATGAATTTCTTTTTTAGATTCTTAACTGTATATTAAGGCTTCCAGGAGATTTATACTTAAAGATAAAATTGAATAAAACTTCCTAGGCCTTTTTTTATTAAAAAGCTTCTGGAGATTTATATTAGAATCTTTCGTGTATATTCTCTAAATCTAGAATTTTTGGACGGAATTTTTATTTTGTTTGGAGATATTTTTAATAAAACTTTTAAAATATTACCAAAAAACACATTTACTTAATTAATTTAGAGTCAACAAATAATTATTCTAATATTTTCAAATATCTTTAGACGGTGGATTATTTGGTTAAGTCAATTTTACTTGACATTTTTAATGTCCCTATTAATCTGGCACTAAATTAATTTTATTTTCTTTTATTACGAATAATATTTAATAAACCTTCATATTTTATTTATATAATAATTACGCTAAAACGAAAAATTTTCTGAAAAAAGCGTAAAAGAGCATTTTCACCTGTCAATATAGTAGATACCTGACATTTTCTAAAACTTTTTATAAATTATTTATAAAAATTTTAATTAATAACTAGACATGGTAATTACTAAATTTTAGTACATAGTACATAGGTATAATTAATTATTTGGGTAAATTATTATTTTTCGTTAGTTAAGATCAAATAAAAAATAATTAAATAATTAAGTTTTTTTTATAAAATATTTTTTATATTATTATTATTTTAATATTTAAATTTTGTTTGTTTTTAGAAAATAAAACGATTTTGCCTTGGAACGATTTTGGAATAATTTTCTCCTAAAAATTAAATTAAATTTTGAACTTCCTTGTTAAATTTCCTAAATCTAGAATTTTTAATTAAATAAATTTAAATTAAATAAATTAAATAAATTAAATAAATTAAATAAATTAAATAAATTAAATTAAATAAATTTAATTAAAAATAAATTAAATTTTAAATAATTTATTTGCACAAATTTAGTTCGTTTATTTAATTTAAATATATTAATAAATCTGTAATTAATTAAATTCTTCTGTAAATATGTACATATAATAATTAAATTCTATTATATAAAAAAATTACTGTAAAATGTACTAATAAAAAATTAATTTTTAATTAAGTTTGGGTGCTGTTGTTTTTGACTTTTATAAATAAATAAATAAATAATTTTATTTTCTTAAAATTATATTTGGTTAAATTGTTTTGGTGAATGGATCTAAAAGTAAAAAAGGTAAGAAAATTATTTTTAAAATTATTACAAAAAAATATTTTTATAATTTAAATGTCATGAGAATTTAAAGTACAAAAGTAATAAAATTGAGCTTTTCCCACAATAGGTCTTTGTTTTGGACTTTTATTTAAATGCGGGTGATGAAAGCCCACTCATTTAACAAAACCTGGAACTATAGCGGTTCGATGTTAAGTGTTAAAAAGTTAATAACGATGGAAAAGATGTCAAAAGAGATCAAGTTTTGGAATTATTTTGAATGATTTTGTAAAATGCTCAATTGTGAAATGTTTTTGAAATGTATAAAAATGTTTTTTTTAAATTTGAAAATTGTATTTTTGGTTAGAAAGGTGGTTTTTTTCAAAAAGCTTTTATTTGCATATTTTATA
Source organism: Meloidogyne enterolobii (assembly GCA_963681835.1). Classification (NCBI taxonomy): domain Eukaryota; kingdom Metazoa; phylum Nematoda; class Chromadorea; order Rhabditida; family Meloidogynidae; genus Meloidogyne; species Meloidogyne enterolobii. The sequence continues at coordinate 1,228,046 of CAVMJV010000064.1, forward strand.
TTTTCAACTCCAACAATCAACTTTGTCACGAAATTGAACCTAATAATTTTTCAAATTATTATTCAAAGTTTTAACAATTATTTTTTAATTCAAAAATAAATAAATTATATTAAAAATCATGTGATTCCAAATTTATTTTTAAAAATTAAATAAATACATATTTAAATATAAAATTAAATATTCCGAAAACTTTTATTATATCCATCAAACAGCAAAACTCGATGTTAAACATAAAACTTTAATTTAATTATTTAATTTCATAATATGTTAATTGGTTTTTATAATTCGATTAACGCTTTCGAAAAAAGCTTTGCGTCTTGCGACAGAAAAAATAATATTTAATAAAAGGGGAGAGAAAATCCCGCGCGACTTACTCTCTCCCCTTTTCCCTTTATTTTTCTCTTGCCAGACGTGGACGATTTTTAATTAACGTAGCATAAGATTAGCATTAAGCATGTGTAGCTAAAAAATATTATGTAAAATTAAGAGAATTCTCTCTCTTTAAATTTTTAATTATATTTTCTTAAAGAATGCCTCTTACTCCCCAATACCTCTTCATTACTCCCCAAATGCTTTATTATAGAGGGCTAATTATTTTGAAATTCTTTTATTTATTTAATTTTTTCTTTTATTTTTTTAAATTTTAAATAATTTAAATAGACTTTATAAAAAACAAGACCTTATTTAAAAGAATTTAAATGAAAATTTTCTAAACCTTTTTCTAAATTAATTGGAGTAATTATGAAAAAATTAATTGGAGTAATTATGAAAAAATTACTTTTTAATTCAATTATTTTATTTTTTATTCCCCAATTAATTCCAATTTTTGGTAATAATTTTAAATAAAAATTTAATTTAATTTAATGTTTAAGGCTTAAAGTTTTCTCGTCCTGAAAATCTTTTGGTAGAAAATGCTAAAGAAAATGTTTTTTATCTTTTTCAATTCCCTCGTTCTTCAAACACACTTTGTTTGTCTTTTGAAAGTTTAAAAGTTGAAGTTTTTCTTAAATTAAATGGAATTAATTTTTATGTAAGTTTTTAGAGAAAGGAAAGGGTAATAATTACTCAGCTAAAATAATTATCCAGGGTAATTATTGTTTCAACCTCTCGCTGGAGGGGGTAATTATTCTAGCTTTTTCTAAAAAGGCTAATTATAACTATTTTTAAGAGGGTAATTATTTTTCCGCTCTCTGGAAGTAGAAGGTAATTAATAGGGCGAGGGTAATTATTTGAGAGAGGGACATTATTTAAGCATTTACGGTATGTATAAAAATTTTAATTTCAAATATCTAATTATATAATTGAGAAGGGTTTGTGTGTTTGTTTGTCCGTCTGTCTGTCCTTTTATAGACAAGTGGGCTTTTATAGTAAAATGATTTGGGGGAGTGAGGAAAAGGGGGTTTTTATAGTAAAGCGTTGCCAGTAGAGATCGGACCAAACAAATATTTGACGTCGGAAAATCAAATATTTGATCAAATTTTATTTGATTTTATTTGATCAAATATTTGTTTGATGAGTTTTCGTAAAAATTTGAAATTTTCAAATATTTTCAAATATCAAATAATTTGATTTGATATTTGTTTGATGAAGGTCAAAAAAAGTCAAATATTTGATCAAATATCAAATAATTTGAAAATTATTTGATTTACTCAAAAATTCAATTTTTGGGTTAGAAAATGGCGAAAAATTGTTAATTTAGCATCATATTTTTTATAAATTTTGCCTGCGGCGCAAAGGTTCTCCACTATATCGTCCTAAAAATTAAGAATTTTTCCAAGTACTCAGGGAATTTGAAGGATATCGAGGGATATATGCAGGATATCGAGAAATTTTGAGAGATTTTGTGGATTAGAAGGGATATCAAGGGGTTGAGAGAGATATATATAATTAAAAGGGATATATGAGGATTTGGATCGATATCGGGGGATTGAAGGTATATAAAGTGAGTTGAAGGGATATCGGGGATCAGAGCGGATATAGGGTAATTTAGAGAAATATCGTTGAGAATAATATCTTATACGTGGATAATATCTTATGATTAATGGCGATATCTGGGGATTTGGAGGGATACCTGGTGGGTGGATTAAGCGGGATATGTATGGATTAAGGAGATTTTAATGCGAGGATTAAGGAGATCTGGGAATTTAACTCTCACCTTAATCACCAATATACTTTCAACCCCACGAATTGAAAATACTTAATCCCCGAATCTAATGTTATCTTAAATCCTCTTAATCCCTGTTAATCCCAAGTTATCTCACTTAATCTAATGATTCATCACAAATACTGATTTATAAATGTTATTTAGTTATTATTATGTTAATTATTCCTTTAATAATGAAATTCATAGGTAATTCCAAAATTTTGAAAAATTTGATATTTGATCAAATATTTGATATTTTTGATCAAATTTTTTCAAATATTTTCAAATATCAAATAATTTGATCAAATATTTGTTTGATGAGTTTTGAAAAAAATCAAATTTTTTCAAATATTTTCAAATATCAAATTATTTGATTTGATATTTGATTTTGCCGTTTGTCCGATCTCTAGTTGCCAGTTGAATAGGTTGTAAGGGTAGGAATATAGTATAAAAGCAGGGTATTTTGGTCATTTGTCAAGTGCCAGGCGTCAACGTTCATGTGTCAAGTGCTAGACGTTCAACGTTCATGTGTCAAGCGCTAGCTGTCAACGTCACTTGAAGTGCCAGGCGTCAGCGTTCATTTGAAGTGCTAGGCGTCAACGTTAATGTGTCAAGTGCTAGACGTCAACGTTCATGTGTCAAGTGCTAGACGTCAACGTTCATGTGTCAAGTGCTAGACGTCAACGTTCATTTGTCAAGTGCTAGACGTTCAACGTCACTTGAAGTGCCAGGCGTCAACGTTCATTTGTCAAGTGCCAGGCGTCAACGTTCATGTGTCAAGTGCTAGACGTTCAACGTTCATGTGTCAAGCGCTAGCTGTCAACGTCACTTGAAGTGCCAGGCGTCAGCGTTCATTTGTCAAGTGCTAGACGTCAACGTTCATGTGTCAAGCGCTAGCTGTCAACGTCACCTGAAGTGCCAGGCGTCAACGTTCATTTGAAGTGCTAGGCGTCAACGTTAATGTGTCAAGTGCTAGACGTCAACGTTCATGTGTCAAGTGCTAGACGTCAACGTTCATGTGTCAAGTACTAGACGTCAACGTTCATTTGAAGCGCCAGGCGTCAACGTTCATTTGAAGTGCTAGGCGTCAAATTTCATTTGAAGTGCTAGGCGTCAAATTTCAGTCGAATATTGAAACCGGGAATTGTGAGATAGGCGGAATATTGACGAAGGGGGAATTGTGAAGCAGGTGGAATATGTAAGCAGGGAAATTGTAACGCAGGTCGAATATTGAAACAGGTGCAATTGTGAAGTAGGCGGTATTGTGAGAGGCAAGGGGAATTGTAAAGCAGACGGAATATTGAAACAAGATGAATTGTAAAGCAGGAGAAATATTGAAAAAGGGGAATTGTGAAGCAGGCGGAATATTGAAGCAGGAGAATGAAGGGTGATGTGAAGCGGAGAATTGTAGAGCAGGCTGTATTGTGAGACAATGGGAATTGAGAAGTAGGCGGAATATTGAAACAGGGAATTGTGAAGCAGGCGAAATTGTGAGGAGAAAAAATGGGTAAGCGAGATGGGCCGGCCAAAGGCTTTTGAATCGGATCTTGAGTTGAATTGTTTTGTAATGCTAGCGGAGTCACACGAGCGCCTGTGTGTACCCTATCAGGTGCGCCTATTAGATGCTTTGCTTTGTTAAATGTTTTGGTAATAAGGTATTGTTTTAATGCTGGTCAATGTTTTGACTATCGGGTTTTTCTGATTATGATTGGATTAGGGCCAATTTTGAGGTTGTGATTTGGAGTTTGTTTTTTGGTTTGTTTTGTTTTGCTAGTTTTTTTAAATTAAGCAATTTTTAAAATTTATTCGCCTAAACAAGTCTGTTGTCCCTCAAATCTCTTGTTATCTCCAATTTAAGGCTTATGACGAATGCGTAAATTCAATTACTTGTTTTTTTTCTTTCCTTCATTTTACATAAATATTCATTGAATATTTAATACATATAATTATTTTAGCGTATTTCAAATAAGTTATTTTTGGATTCTCCTACCGGTCAAACACCTTTTGCACAATACAATGGTGAATATATTGATGGTTCAAAAAATATAATTTCTCGGGCGAAGGAAATTATTTTTGAAAGACAAAATGAAAATTTAGAGAATGAACAAAATTTAAATTCGAAAAAATTAAAATTAAAAAAGTTTTCTAAAAATGTTAAAAAAATTCCCTCAAAGATTAAAAAAATTTTTTTTCATCGTCGTGAACCTTTAGAAGAAAAAATTATAAAATTTTCAGAAACGTTGTTCGGGTAATTTTTATTTTATAAAATATATATTTGTTTACAATCTTAACTTTTATTGTCGAATATTTAGTTTTTTAATGGCTGATAGAATAAAGCGTTTCTCGAAAGATTTTGGAAGTTTGGAATTTTTGTTAGAAGATGATGGACTTGTTGAAGAATTTATTTATTTTGATCCAATTGAAGACAGAAGTTTATTTATAAAATCCGATAAGGGAGAAGGAGAATATGAAATTTTGACTACTCCTAATTTTTGGAGAGCATTTTTCAAATACGAAAAAATTTGGAATAAAGGGGAATATGAAAAATCTTTGGAAATTAAGTGGAAAGGTAGAGGTTCTTATATTTTTTAGTTATTAACTTTGTTGGCCATTCTCTCGGTCAAAAAACGGCCTATCGTTTCTTTATCATAACAAATTTGATTTTTAAATAATAACTACACATAATATTTGACTCTTGTTGATAGGATATTACATATATTCATTATATCCTTTGAGTAGCAAGCAACCTATAACTATTATATTTTAATTATTTAATGCCTTTGAGCAGTCCTCTTTAAGGAAATTACTTAGGAGGGATGTCTTTAGGTATGTATATGGAGCTTTGACTTCAGTTCATACTAAATTTTTCTTTTAAAGAAGAGGAGAATAAATTAGAAACAATTGTCAAACAAAATGAACAAAGTAATTATTTTATCAGGGATGGGATTCTTATTCTAATTCCAAGCTTAACAATTGAAATATTCTTTAAACAAAATATGTACTTTACGATACAAATTTTAAATAAAAAAATTAAATTTTGATTTCCTGCCAATCCGAAATTTTAAAAATATACGACTGCGGCAGTGTGTGGAATCATCTTTAACCCGTTCCCGCTTCTAATATTCTTCGGTAACCGGGAATTTCTGTAAAATCTGAAAATTTGCATCTAATTTTAGTTTTTATGTTTTATTAATTGTCAATTAAAAGTTTCGAATTTTTATTTTTCGTCAATCCCATCCCTGATTCAAATCAAGATGTTGCCTCGACAAGTTCAAGTAAAGGTATTTTTAATTTCTAGTAATTAAAAAATAAATTTTAAATATTATTTTAATAATTAATTTAAAATTAAGATATTAAAGGAAAAACAAAAATATCTATCGAAATTGAAGAAAATAATCAAAATAAAATGGATGAAATTAAAGAAAATTTTCTTAAAAAATATGTTAATCCAGAAATGAAAGCAAATGATTGGGGTAATTTTAAAACCGAAATTAATGAGTTACTAAAGGAATTTTTGAAATTAATATTAATTAAAGATTGGGCGACGAAAAATGATGTTTGTTCTTTTTCTAAATAGTTTACATATAATTTACTAAATATTTGGTTAAAGATTTTATTTTTTAAAATATTTTTTAATAAATAATTAATAAAAAAAACTTCTAATAATTTATTTAAAGTACGAACACTATATCAAAAACAATTTAAAATATATACAAAAAGGCGTTAAAGAAATAATGAATAAATCTTTTAAAAATGTTAATGAATTTATTTTTGGGAGAAATTTTACAGAGGTCAGTTTTAAGTAAATTAATAAATTTATGAGATATATCCATATCCATATTCACTTCGGAATATACCACTCCCTCTTAATCCCCAAATTCCCTGATATCGCTTTTAATCACAAAAATATACTCTTATAAAATTTGTATACCCTACCACTATACTGTTTAATCTCTTAAAATTTGCCTCTCTCGATATCTTCCAAAATCCAATTATGCAACATAACTTGTCTCTCTACAATTTCCCATTAATCCCTTTAAATTGTCAAATATCCGCCTTAATCCAATTTGTAGTACAACTCCAACAAATTCAAATATAGGTTTCAAAAATTTTTAATATTTCTAGATCACAAATATGACGATTTTAGGACTATGGGAAGTTGGGCGGCGGAAGTCTGGTCTGCTCTAGCAAAATCCGTAAAAGCTTTCGTCTTTTTCAGCGCCGCAGGCGAAAATTTTTTAATTTTAAGCTGCTCATAAGACAAAAATAACTAAAAAATTAACGATTATTTCCATAAATTTCCGTCATTATGGGTGCATTTTCTCACTTTTTTTTGTTTCGTTTCGTCCGGAATTTTGGCTATTTCGTTTCGAAACGAAACGAAATAAATTTTTTTTTGTTTCGTTCCGAAACGAAACGAAATGGAAAAAAGTGCACGAAAGAGCGAAACGAAACGAAATTTCGATCAGCCCTGGTACCGATTAACATTTCATTTTAAATATATTCTTTTAAATTTTAAGGCAGATGCTTCCTTGTTTGCCGTATTAATTCAAATATTTGATACAGCTAAATTTTTAGATAAAGACAACATATTTTCATTTAGAGCTTACAAGGATATTTTTTTGAATTATGTTAAACATGTAAAGACAAGGTTGGGATTAGATGTTGAGGAGGATAAAAAAGATAAACAAAGACCTTTGTCTCTTAATTATGAACCTGTTAATACAGAAGACAGTGAATACAACGGTTAATTATTGAAACAATTTAATTAACAAAAATATATAGAGAATCTTTTTTACCAATCTCTAGTCCAGGGTCGAGGTCGGAGGTTTAGCCAAATCTTTATCAGGGGCCACACTAATTAATAGATATATTGCTTGAAAATATTGTGTTTAATATTCTATACTTGAATAGGTATATGTATACTTTCTTATAATAAATTTTAATCTTTTTTTATTTGTGGTCGAAATTGGATTTTTAATAATTACTAAAATTTCGATTAATAAATTCTTTTAAAAATATTTTTCAAATTAACAGGACCATTTCTTTTAAATATGCCCTCCAATTTGCATTCGGTTATGAATTACAATTTTGAAGATTTTCTCAATATATTTGAACAAACAAATATTCACATAATTTTAAATGAATTGAAAAAATATAGGAATTTTAGTGAGGAAAATTTATTGTTATTTGCAAAGATAGGGTTGAAAATTAAAGTAAATTCAACTTTAAATTTGGATGAAGAAAATATTGACTACTTTCGAGGAATGTTTTTTGAAGCTATTTTCTATATTTGCAGTAAATGCAGAGAAGGTTTTGAAATGTAAGTTTATTGGGGTTTTTAAAGTTTTTTATCCCTTATTTGAATTTTTTGATGATAGCAATTTAGATTGCTTTTGTATCAATCCTAGTGCTGATAAATTAATTCTTATAAATTAAATTAATAAAAATTAAAGATTTTTAATTCTTTTAAATATTTAAATTTAATAAAACAGCAAAGGTCCTCAAATCCCAATTGAGTTGATAGAGAAAACAAGAAAATTAGTTTATGACACAATTATTGAATTTAATGAGGAAAAAATTGCTGAAAAAGTTTCTGATGAAATTAAAGAATCATATAAGCAAACATTTCCACAAAAAAGAGAGGACGAAATTGAAGAGTGATTTTAAATTGAAAAAAGTTTTTTAGACAAGAATTGAACATTTTTTAAATCACATTGATTTTTTAGACAAAAATGAAAAAAAATTATTTTATTTTTAAACAATTATTTATTTCATTTTAATTTTTGGCTTATTTTAAAATTCTCTATGTAAATATTTTACTCTACGATTTTATGAAATTTAAACTCGAATTGTACATACATACATATTAAAAAATATTTTTCTGTTCGTCTTTTTTTGAAGGGAAAAAATTTTGTTTAAAAATCTGTGTTTGGAAATTTAAAAACATTAAATACATTAAATCGGTCATGGCAAAACAGTTTTTATTAGGTAAAGGATATTAAAAAAATAAAAATTGTTAAAAATTTGAATATTATTTTTAGAAATAATATCGATAAATTAACAATTATTTTACATAAATTATTCCCAAATTTTTAACTTTGAGAATAAAAAATCTGTCATTTTTAAAAAAATATGTCATTTTTATCTAAATTAATAAAATTAAGAAAAAATTATTTTTAATTTGTTTTAGTTCCATTTCCATTTATTTTTCCTTCTTTTCCATTAAAAAATAAATCCTTTTCTTTAAATATAAAATAGCCAATTAGCCCAGCAATAATTAACAGAACAAGCAACAGAACAATTATCTTTTTATTTTTTTGTTTAGAAATATAATTTAAAAATTTTAAATTAACAAACCTGCAAGCAAAGTATTTTCTTGCACAAATTATTTTGTTGGCCGTTTGCCTGTTGTTGGCTTTTTTCTACTAAAAATATTTTTTAAGTTAATTTCTAAAAATATATATTGATATTTCAATTACCGTAAATGCTGAAATAATTACCCTGAGTAATTATTGTTTCCACGCTGGAGGGGGTAACTATTAGGGAGGATGTGCCGGATTTAGGTTATATTTACCTATGTATATCAATTGAGGCGAGATTGATAATGTTTCGATAATTAAATTTGATCATAATTTTTAAAATATTTTTAAAGTTTGTGTAAAATAACTAAAGGATAATTATTAGAGAGGGTCATCATTTAGGGTATATCATAAAATAATTAAAATATAATTTACAATTTGAGGAAATTGGTTTTTGATTTTGTTGTTGTTGAATAGGTGGAGGGTATTGTTGAGGTAATGAATTGTTTTGATTACCAAACATTACTAAATCCATAGCCATTAAAGGTGATGGGGGTGGGGGAATAAAATGTTGGTGGTTGTTGGGATATCCTCCTCCATACATTTTTTAATTTTTAAAAAATAAAATTAAATTAAAAAATATCCACACTAATTATTTAGCAAAAATAAATATTTTTTGATAAAAATTAATTTTTAATTATATTATTACTTAATTAATACCTACAATTATAACTAAAATGTTTCAAAAAAAAATATTTTAATTTTTTTGAAAATAAATTCTAATTTAAAATATAATTCGGAATTATTTCATTTTTTAAATTTAATTTTATGAGACAAGACAGAAATAAAAAATTTTCTTTTTCTTTTAAACATTTTTGAATATTAATCATTAAAAAAGAATATATCTATAAATACATAACATTTTCAGAAAAAATAAATTTATGATTAATTTTATAAAAAAATTTTTTTTAATTTAATGGCAAAAAAGTACTTTTGTTGAATAAATAAAGTGCTTGGTGATTTATATTTTCTTTTAAAAATTTAGAATTTAAAAAAGTAAATATTAAAATAAAAATTTTCATAGATGAACATTATATAAATTCAATTATAAGAATGACAAAAGGTTAAACTAAAAAATAAATTTTTAAAATAAATATATCGAAATTTAAATTTATATTTAAATTAATAATTTATAAATTAGAATATTTTAATTTATCCGTCGTCAAAAAATGATTTTCTTTCAGTGAAATTTTGTGGAAATGTTATTTGCAGGAATAAAACAGAGGGATAAAAAAATTGAAAAAAATTTATTTGAATGAAATTAAACAAAACTTAAATTAATAAAAATTGTAGTATTATAATATTTAAAAAAATTTAGATTTAATGAATAATGTAGAGCAATTAACTATTTAATTCCTAAAGTCATGCGCGAGGTTAATTCGAATTAATAGAAGACCCACTAATTCGTATCCTTTAGAGTAGTTGAAGGAGTAATAGCTACAGCTCTTAGTTTAGCTTTACTTAGATGCATAATTTATAAATTTAAAATAATTAAAATTCGACTATTTTATTCTACAAATTTAATAAATAATAATAATAGAATATATTTAATTATTAAATAATTTCATATATTTAACCACATTTTTAATTTTAATTTCTTCTTCTTCTTTTTTTTTTAAAAAAATCCTTAGTTAATTTTTAATACATTGGAGATGTTTTCTTTGTATAATCTACAAGGAAATCTACAATATCAGTAAAATCGCTCGGTTCAATATCCAAAACGTTTTCCGTTCTAATTTGGCTAAAAATAAATTTAAATTAATTTTTAAAAAATTATAGAAGCTGAAATAAATTATTTTTTCCTTTCAAAATTAGAAGGAATTTTGTTAAAAATTATTTATTAATCCCCTATAAAATAATAATTTAAATTTAAAATCACCGTTTAATAGCAACGATAGGCCCTTTCCATTCATGCCCTTTTAAATTTTCTTTTATTTTTTCTACCCAAGGATTTAACTTTGATCCATCCTTACTAAAATCATCACGATAAACCAAACCAATTACTGCATCCAACTTTAAATTTTTTTAAAAAATATTAAATAAAATAAATAAAAAATTAAATATTTAGTTAAATAATTGATATTTTTAGTTAAAGTTACAAATTTTTTAAAAGAAATATCAAGACAATAAGAACTTTGTAATATTTTAGAAATCAGAATTCCGACCTATATTTAACGTAAATCCTTTTTAAATTTCTTGTCTAGAATAGAAAATTTTTTGAAAATTTAGATTTGCTTTTATTAAATTTGTTTCCTATTAAAACTAAATAAACACTACAATTTTGTTTGTTCGAAGATTTTTTTCAATATAACTTCGATCAAATATAGTTTCGCCAAGAATCGTTTCCAATTGTTTTCGATTTACTTTCCATCCTTTAGTATATTGAATTTTTGTAAGGTAAGGTTTTGTTTCTATATTGTCTGGCAAAACAAGAATTAATGCTTCATCTCCTTTAAGAAATATTTTTTTATTTTAAATTTAAAAATTATTTTTTAATTTTTTGCCTGGTGTTTCTTTAAATCCAATTCCACAAAAAATTTTATGTCTTTCCTTGTCTTTAATTAAGCATTCCTCGCTACAATATAGAACTTCTTTACCAACTTTATTGCATTCCTCACATTGAACCTTTGCTTTCTTGTTACAATAAACACATTTTCCTTTATATTATATTTTAATATTATTTTTTATTAAAAAGATATTTGATAATATTGTGCTATTTCGCGGCATTTTTTTATTTTTGATTCAATTTAAAATAAGCGGAAAGTGTTAACTTTCTTTGTTTACTATTTATTTACAAAACTACTTTAAGGAAACTAATAGTTTATGTTTTTTTATTTATATAAAGAAGGTTAAAGTGGAATTGTATATCAAAAACAAAAAAAACGTCGTTATACTGCTTAACAATTAAAGAATTATTTATATCAATTATTACATGTTAATTCATAATTCTTACTACTCTTATATTCCGAAAACTCGAGGGTTTTCGCACTACTTCTCCCAAAAGCGGGAATAAAATTGTGTAGTAAACATTAGGTTAGAACAATTAAATTATTCTACTAATTAAACCTTGAATTCCTCCTTCATCAACATTTTCTTCAACTTCTTTAGCAGTTTTTTCGACATTACTTTGTTCTAAGAAATTAATTTCTCATTAAATATAAAAATAAATTATTAAAAATATATTTATTTGAGTAAAGCGGCCAAACCAGTACTTATTACGCCTCCCTTAGTCCGCGATTTAATTGATGTCCCAGAAAACAGCAAAAGATTGTTTGAAATCTGATCATGAAAGCTTTCGAATGCAAGGTTATTAACAAATTAAAGATTGTTAATTTTTTAAATTTTTTTAAATTTAATCTTTTTAATTTGTTGATTTGTTAATCAAACATTTCTCCACCACTGAGAGTTTTAATTTATTAATTTATGCCTTATTTTAAAGGAAACTTCGCCGGCCTTACATTTGTATTTTTAATAAAACAATTATCTTTTATGTCAATCCCTTCAATAAAACTTTAAAGATTTGACATGAGGTTTTATTTTTTTAATTTAAAAAGATTAATCCAACTAAAAACCTCCTTTTCCATTTGGTTTACAATTTTTCTTATGTTCAGGCCAATCTTTTATTTGACAATTTCTGTCACAATAATATGCAGTATGGCATCTACCACAAGTTAATTTTGCTTCCTTTTGACAATTTTCACATTTAGCTATATTTAAAAATATTTTTATATTAATTATAATTTATATTAAAGATTTAAAAATAAGCACAAAAAATTTATCAAAGTAAAAATTCTAAAAAATTTTTAAATAAATGGAGAATATTTCTAAAGTCAAAACTCGATATAATGACCCCTTTAAGTTAACAATCCTTTCAATATAACAAACTTTTCTCAGTCCCTCAATTTATTATATCGAGATTCGATTGTTCGATCAAATCCCTTATTAGGACTAAATTAAATTTTGTGTTTAATAAATATTAAAATTTTTTTAATAATTTTGAATATTCTATAAATATTTTTTTATTATTTTAAATAAATATTTTAATTGTTACCACTCTCAACATTATAAAATTGAATATTTATTAAAATGAAAAATATTAAAAAGAAAATTAAATTAAATTTCATTTTTAAAAAATATTTTATTTTAAAATTTAATAAATGAATTAGTTGCCCTAAAAATTACTCTTTAAGTACATATGTATTGCCCTTTAAATTAAAGATAACTATGCACTTTTTGTCTAACAAATAAAAATTTAAAAATAAATTTCTCAGTAATTTTGAAATATACATATAAAAAATTTTTTATTTTCTTTGATTTAAAGTCCATTGCACTTTTAAATCCGCAATAAACAAAAAAATATTTTTTGTTTTCGATATGTTTGGATTTCTTTCGATTGCCGATTTTTAAAGATTTTTGTTTCAACGCAGCTCCGCTTAAAAATAACAAATAGGGCCTCCCCAAATATGCAAGAAACATCGTCAGATATGCACCCAAATATCCAGAAATTCTTAAAAGTTGCACCAGATATGCAAACAAAATTAATTAAATTTTATAAAAAAAGTTTAATTTAAGCGATAAAATGTTAAATAAATTAATTTTGACTCTCAGAATTACAAGTTAATTTAAAGTAATTATTTTGTTTCCGAAAATTTGACAGTTCCGAAAAAAGTTTTCAAAAAAATTGTTTTTGACAAAAAATTTCTGACAATTTTGAAAATTTTATTTGTAAAAAATAATTTTTAAGCTACAATTCCCCAAAAAATTTTTGTGAGGTCCTAGTAATAAAATGCACTTAATCTCCTAAATTTTACGAATCCGCCCGTATATACCTCTTTCTAGAAGAATCTGTCCAAAGTGGTTACTGTTAGAGAGTTTCTACATATTTTAGTTCAAAATATTTATTAAAATTTATTCGTTTATTTATTTTTATTTATAATTATTTTTCACGTTCTGAATATAAAAAATCCAAATATATTTTTTATTTTAATAAAAACAGAATTTTTAAAATACACTGCTCCACATAACTATAAGTTCACCCTAAATTTTCGAATTTCTTAACTTCCAGCCAATCAATCGGGCTGATTTTTATTTTATATTTATTAAAGCGGGTAGCAATTCATATAAATCCGAGAAATCGAAAAAATTTCCATTCAAAAATTTTTTATCCAATTTTTTCAAAAAACGCCCTCCACATAACTATAAGTTCACCAACATAAATCACATAAGGAATGCTTGAAAATTTTGCAAAAATTCACGCAAGCTTTTCCTTTGATAATAAGTAGAAAACAAAAAGAATGAAGTCTTTATGTGCTTTTTTCATCGAGATCCAAAATCTCGAAAATCAACGGGAAATGAGGGGTACAGTACTTAAAAAATATTTTCACAAGTGTAGACTGTAGATAAAATTTTTTATTATAGTCTATCTGAAAGCCCACAAAATTTGCTACAAAATGCACTTAGTCCTATCATGGAAAAAAATTTTATCACTGAGGAGCAATCGGTTTAATTTAGAAACTCGAAATAATAACATTTTGTGGGGTGATTTGGGAGAATTTATTCATCATCTCATTTAACTGGTATCTCCTCAGTGATAAAATTTTACCCTATGATAGGACTAAGTGTTTTTTGTAGCAAATTTTGTGGGCTTTCAGATGGGCTATAATAAAAATTTTTATATACAGTCTACACTTGTAAAAATATTTTTAAAGTACTGTACACCTCATTTCCCGTTGATTTTCGAGATTTTGGATCTCGATGAAAAAAGCACATAAAGACTTCATTCTTTTTGTTTTCTACTTATTATGTATATTTTATTATTTTTTATTAAATAAAATTACATAATCATTTAAAGATTTCCTAATAATTTTTAAATAGACATATTTTTGTATTTTTGTCGGATTTTTTTGATCAAAGTCTATTGCACTTTTATAAAATTTTAAATAAACAAAAATATTTTTTTATTTTCCAACTTGCTCTTTAATATTATGTAAGCATAAGAGGGACAGAAGAGGTAGTTTGAGTGTTAGATATTAGTTGGAACCTACAAAGAACTAATGAGACTTTCTAGGGGACAATTATAAATAAAGTCGGATCACCCAATAGGCTAGAGATCGGCCAAACAAATATTTGATCAAATATTTGTTTGATGACTTTTGGTAGAAATCAAATTTTTCAAATATCAAATAATTTTTAAATTATTTGATCAAATATTTGATTTTGCCTTCCCGCCGATCCCTACACATTACCTCCAATCCGTGTCCGGTTAACTCATCTACTCGTTAACTCATCTACACGGCCAAAAACGTTCAACTCATCTAAACGGCTAAAATTCCTTAACTCATCTACACGGCCAAAAAGGGATCAACTCATCTAATCGTTAACTCATCTATTCGTTAACTCATCTACACGGCCAAAAAGGGTCAACTCATCCAATCGTTAACTCATCTAATCCTTAACTCATCTACACGGCCAAAAACTTTCATCTCATCCTTTGGAACGAGACTGTTGAGTACCAGTCGTTTGAGTCTCTCGCCGTCTGAGTCTCTGGCCGTTTGAGTCTCCGGCCGTTTGAGTCTCTGGTAAGTAGGGTCCATGGCCAGTTGAGTCCATGACCAGTTGAGTCCATGGCCAGTTGAGTCCATGACCAGTTGAGTCCATGGCCAGTTGAGTCCATGACCAGTTGAGTCCATGACCAGTTGAGTCCATGGCCAGTTGAGTCCATGACCAGTTGAGTCCATGGCCAGTTGAGTCTCTAGCCGGTTAAGTCCCTGGTCAGTTGAGTCCATGGCCAGTTGAGTCCATGACCAGTTGAGTCCATGGCCAGTTGAGTCTCTAGCCGGTTAAGTCCCTGGTCAGTTGAGTCCCGGCCGTTTGAGTGGTTGATTACCGCCGGTTGAGTCTTGGGCCGGTTGAGACTCAACTGACCAGGGACTCAACCGGCTAGGGACTCAACCGGCCGATATTTCAAGGATTGGATGAGTTGACCCTTTTTGGCCGTGTAGATGAGTTAACGAATAGATGAGTTAACGATTAGATGAGTTGACCCTTTTTGGCCGTGTAGATGAGTTAACGAATAGATGAGTTAACGATTAGATGAGTTGTATAGGAGCCCCTCCAATCTCTATTCGATCTCGAGAGGCAAGTTGACAACCTACACATGTCACTTTCTCTGGTATTTCAGTGTTCGTTTCCTAGAGGTGATGAGTTAGAGAGATTCAATTGTTCATTGAAAGTCTGTAAATACTTCTTTTTTGTTTTATTAAAATTAATCTATACATAAATATATATACATAAAGTAGATAATGTCAGTAAATAATTTTGTAAATTTATAAAAATATTAAAATCTTTATTCTTAATTAATTAAAATTAATATTAAATTTACAAAGTTGGTGCAATTTTATTTAAACGACTAAAAACAAATTTTCTATATGGCTTATTTGTTAAAATACAAACAATTGGATTAATGACAGGGACTAAATGAATTAAAAAATTAAATAAATATTGTGAATTAAATTGATTTAGATTAAATTCATAATTTATTTTGTTACAATTTGTGTTGTTTGTAGAGCCTAGAAAAACAAAAGAAGATGTTGCTATAAGAATTGTTAGGGGAATAAATGCCTTAAATTAAATTTTTGGAAAATATTTTATTTTAGCATACCAAAATAATTAAAATTTTTGTGATTTGTTTTGTATAATCCTTTAATTGTGAATCAGGAAATGTATGTGAATTAACATATTTAACCATTTTAATTCCAGTGATAATTATAATACAAAAAGGGGTTATTGTAAATATAAATGGTATAATTACAGCAAATAATTTATATAAATTGTTTGTCTGTTAAATTAAAAATAAATTAAATTAATTAGTAAGTAGATCTTTTAGGTTAGGGTTGAAGAGCTGGGTAAAACATACAAACGTAAGTTTTGTATTCGGATATGCCTCGAACTAAGAAGCCCAAAAATTGTGTTTTTACATTACTCCGGGTCCCCCTTATATTTTTAATTTCAAACTTCTTTGCACGGATCATTTATTTGAAAAATTGCTGGCAAACTATTTTTAAGTACAGATTGCTGATCATTAACGTAAACAAAATCGGGGTATTGTAAATAATATAAAAGATAAATAAAATAAATAAAAACAAGAATTAGAGCAGTAAAGAGCATTAAAGTATAACGAAAATATCCAATTGTTTTGTCACTAAAATGAATATTAATTTTTTTAGCTCTAAATAAAATTTTTTTAATAATTTAGTTTATAAACAAAGATTATTACTAATTTGACATTTTAAACGGATCCGGTTTCCTGATTTCAAATTTTTTTTATCTAAAAGATTTGAGTGGATAAGTATGGATATCGTTGTGGTTTGATTGAATTTTTTATCCGGACCAGATTTAACGGATCAAAATTCGAAAAAATATTTATAGTCGGATTTTTATAGTCGGATATCATTTTTATAATCTGACTTTCAAAAAAATTTCTTATAAAAATTTTGCTAGCGTAAAAAATTAGTGAATAGCTGGAATTTAAACAATAATGAATTAAAAAAAGTTAAGGAATATTGGTGTATTTAGAGGGATATAAGAGGATTTTAAACGATTAAATCGGATATAACAGAATTTGATAGATTAAGAGGGATATTGATGATTTGGGGATTAGGAGGGATATAAGGTAATTTGTGGTGTTTGTGGAGTAATCCGGGTTCTAACTCTAATTATTACAATTTAATTTTAACTAAACATACTAATTTAATATCAAAAATCTATAGACAAATTGCACAGTTAAAGCATAAATATTAAAAATATACATTAAATTCCAAATGAATTGGAAAATATAAAAATATATTTTTTCATTAGATATTAAACAAAGTAAGCCAGTTGATATTATGTAGTAAATAGTGCCTTTATCATTGTAAATTAAAACCTTAAATTTATGGATTACCTTTAATTAATTCTGGACTCTTTAATTAAATGCCCACTTAAAAAATATATAGTATGTATAAGGGATTCTGACACTCCTCGACACTCAAAAATCAAAAATTGGGGTTATTGTTAAAAAATCCCTTTTTTATAAATTCCAAATGAATTGGAAAATATAAAAATATATTTGATTTAACCGATCTGTCTGTCTTGATTTAACCGAAGAATCATCAAAATGATAGTACATTAAAATAAGTCAATTAGGAATATTTCCTAAAATGTGAAAAATGAAATGTTGAAAACCGGAATCTTCTAAGAATCGAAATCTGTATCAGAAAACAAAATATTTGAAAAAACAAAATATTTAAAAAATTTTCAAACTAACCAATTGACCAAAGATTTCCATAATTAAAAAAATGATATCCAAAATACAATTTTGAATTAAAATACGACTATGTTGAAACATTTCTTTTGGTGTCTTATTAAAAATAAGCCAAATTAAAGAAAAATTAAATAAAAATCCAAAAATTATACAAAAATAATAATCAATTTGGAAAAATAATTGAAATAAAGACATTCTTTTAATTACTTATTTTTTTAATAAAAATTTTTAATTTTAAATTAAATTTAATAATTTTTTAAAATTATAATAAAATAGAACTTTTTTAAAAAATTAATTCGATATAATTAAAAGGAAAAATGTACATTGAAAATTTTTACTTTATTATTAAATATTCTTTTTTTTTTCATAGAATAATTATCACCTGTTTAATAATTATTTAGCTTAGATATTAAATATTTTTTAACAAAGAAAATTGAAAATGTGTTGACAATAAAAATGTAAATTTCAATTAACAATTAGTAAGAGTAACAATTATGTAAATAAATTTAATAAAAATAAAAGTTAGATAAATTTCATTAAACACAAGAAAATTAGAGAAATGAAATATGAAGATTATTTGTAATTTATTAAATATATCATGCTATCATAGTTTCAGTTAGGTTAAGCTATAAAATCATGCCTAAACACTGGAGTTATAGTTATGAAGCAGGGCCTATTAATGTACCTATATTTGCTCATAAATAAATAATTTATGGGTTTTGATTTATGTGTTTTATATTATATAACAGAATAATATTAAGCTTTTTTATCATTAATTATCTCCCCAAAACTTCTTAGCTTCGTGAATATCAGTATAACGTAAATGAATAGCCACATTAGTTCTTTCAATTTTTCTATGCTAAATTAAATTTTTGAATTAAAAATTATTTTAATTTTTACCTTAATATATTTTCCTTTAATTTTTTTAATAAACTTTAAAAAATAATAATTTAAAGATATTTTTTCTTTATTTGAATAATTAAATATTTCGGGAAAATTTAAACCAACAATCCATTGTTTACACCAATTGTCTTCCCTTTAAATTTAATTTAAATTTAAAATTATTTATTAATTACCAAAATTTTTTAAATTTTTTCCCAGCAATTAATCTTTTTTCACATTTTCCTTTTTTTGATTTATTTGGTGAAATATGTGAATATTCTAATTTTGGATATTCTTCCAATGACAAAACCAATTCAACTCTAATTCGATTTTTTACAAAATTACAAAAATCCTCTCCAATATTTTTATCAATTCCAACACAAATAATTGTTACAAAATGATCGTACTTTGAAAGGAAAATAATTTTTAAATAAAAAATTAAAATTACTTTATCAACAAAGTCAACTCCTTTAATCCATTGTTTCAAAATTTCATTTAAGTGGGAATTGCGAATTTGTCTTAATCCTCTTAAACCTATAAAGAAAAATTATTTTAAAAAAGTTAAAATTAAAATATAAAATAATTATTTAACAATATATCAGAGTATTATTTGGTAGTACTCATTTCAGATACTTAATTCTAATTAAATTTCCAAATATTAACCTTCAATAATTGTTTGTTTAATTATTTTCATTGTTGAATAATTAACATTAAAAGCACTTGACTGTTGTGGATATGCTGGTGTTAAAATTGGCATTATTAATTTTGAATGTTTTTTTAATCTTTCAATATTTTCTTTTTCATTTTCTTTCAATTTTTCTTTTTCCATTTTTATATATTTTTTATCACTTTTATCATCCCAATCTTCTTCAATTCCTTGCTTATTTAAAAATGTTATTTCCCTTGCAAATAATTCAGTTCCAATTCTCCAACTATGCGGTAAACTATCGTCAATTTTACCAATAAGGAAAGGTCTAGGCCAATTCCTTAAAATTAAAAATGGTGATGTGATCTGCTTTCGTTTCACACAAAATACATAAACATAAGACCTTTGCTTGCTTTTATGTATGTCCAAGCAAGCAAAAAAGAAAACTATCGGAATTAAAATTTTAGTTAGGTGGATAAGAAGAGCCTTGACTACAAAATCCACATAAATTTGGATCACGTTTAATGTCAACTCCAGTCAATGTCAATGGGCTAAAAAATGAACCAGCTTATTTAAATTTAAGATTTTAAAATAATTTGTCTAACTAACCATGTCAAAAAAGTAAGAAAGAATCTATCTAATATAACCAAAACAGAACAAGTATTTGGATATAATAAATAAATTTTAGTCAACATAATTAACATAGAAGTACCACTCAAAAATCCAAATTGATTTCCATAAATAGAATTATCTATAAATTTTTAAAAATAAAATATTTTTCTAAATTAGGTATTTTACTTTCTGCCCAAATTTTTAATAAAATTAATGCCGAGCAATATAATTTTATTTTTTCCTCTTCTTTTGGTAATAATTCTTTAATAATTAAATTCGATTTATAACCAGATAAAGGAAAAACTCTTCCTAAACTATTATTTTCTGCATTATTTAAAGCTTCATCCATCCAATTTTCATTATTTTTTATCTCTTCAGGAATTTGTACAAAACTGATGTCTATATCAATTCCATGAAATTCAAATTTCAATAAAGGAACACGTATTTCTCCAATTCTTTTTAAATTCTTAACTTTGTCCTAAATTTTAATTAGTAGCTAGATTATAATTGTTTTTTATTTATAGATTGAACTGGGGCTTGATTTCAACAAAAGACCTTTCTTAGGAAGCTAGTGTTGTGGATAAGGTTTATGTTCCAGTTTAATATTTAGCCGTTTATTTTCCTGTTTGGCTGTAAGTTCGGGTTTAACCGCATCCGGAGTGGAACTTTACAAAAAATCCCGAAAAGAACTACCGATCAAACACAGCTGGACAAAAGTCAGATGTATATTTAGATTTATAGTTTATATTTCAACCCAACCATAAATCTTATAATCTAAATAAATATTTATTTAATAAAGATACAGGGAGTATAAATTATGTATGTCCTTAAGATATACAGTAAATACTATATTCACTTTATGACTATTTTATTTATATTTATTCTACCTGTAAACATAAATAACAGTAAAAAGACTGATCAGAACAATTTTTCTCTTTATCATTTAAACATTTTGAAGTTAAGCGTCCAAAAAATTGTGTAGCTCTACTTCTCAATTTTTTTATTCCATCATTATTTTCTTCTTTTTCTTCATCCCAAAAGAATTCAGTATTATTTCTAACAACATAAATAGCGTCAATATCAGAATTTTTTGTATTTACTTCCAACATTAAAGATCCCCCAATCAAAAATTCATAATCAGCTTCAAATATTTCTGCCCATTTATTTAATATATTTTTTAATTTTTTAGTTATTTCATTCATATTTTTATTATTTTCTTTATTTAATTCAATTAATTCAAATATTTCATAATTATAATTATCTTCATTCTCCTCAGAAAATATTAAATTTTGAATTAATTCTGGATTTAAATATTTTGCTGGGCCATATTCTCCAATATTTTGATTATCTAAAATTAATTTTGTTTTGAATTGTTCTATAGCTCATTTCGAAATAAGCTCTCTAAACTTGATGATATATCCCTCATATAAAATCCCCTATCATAATTTTGTTTATGATTTAGTTCCGCAGAGCCTGTTTCATTAAGGCCCTTTCAGCCATCTTTTTAGCAAAAACTTTTTTAATTCTTAACCGATTTTAATAACTATTAGGTATGTCAATCAAGAGCTTTTGGTTTGAGAATTATTTTTATGACAGGAACTAATTGATCAGATTATGCTACAAAGTTATTATTTAACAGGTATATAAAAGTTTTATTTAAATTAAATTTAGTACCAATATCCCTCTGATTCTTAAATTTATTCCAATCATTTATTTGTTCATCAATTCTATTAGACCATTCTTCAATCCCTTTTAACTCTTCAATTCCAAAAAGAATTGAAATAATATTTTCTTTTTCATTTTGACTTTTTTCTTTAATAAATACAATATTTTCTGTTGAAGAAACTAATTTTTGTAAATGTAATTGATGAATAATAAAATAAATATTATTTTCATTTAAAATTGTTTTTTCTTTAATATTTTTATCAACTTTCAAAATTCCTTCAATTAAATTAACTAAATATTTAAGTCTGTTATACAATTCAATTTGATGAATATTTTCAAAAACCTTAAAAATATTATTAGTTACGGACATAGTAATTAATGGCCGCTTTTAGTACAAATCTTTGGATTGTTTCCCATTTTATTACCAATGATTTTTAAAGTTACATGTTTAAAATGCCACTAACTCAGAATTAAATTTACAAGCTTTTACACCATAAATTCTAATTCACCAAAAATGCAACAACAAAAAATTGATGACTTAGTCAATTGGTTTGGTAAAGTGTTTCGCCGGAACCGCAAATTTGGCCGGAACAGTAACTGAAAGGCCGGAACCCGAAAGGAACCAAAAAATCACGGAACTTTTGGCCTACCTGAACCGGAACTTCCGGCGAAACACTAGTTTGGTGTCACTGCTCAAAAAATTTGGAAATAAAGCTTTTCAAGCAAGGCCGTTCAAAACATACCTATATTTATTAAGGATATTTTTGTTGAACATGTTTAAGTTAAAAAAATAATTAGAGCTTCACTTAAACTTAGACACCCCCTCCCCTTACAAATAATAAATTAATTACTTTATCAACATTCTGATCATCTTCTGTTAAATTTTCCAGCCATTTTGGCATTTTTTCAAAAATTTCTCCTCCAAATATTCCTTCATAAATTAATGGCCATATTTTATCTTTTAATTGTTTAAATGCAGTAAAACGTTTATATATTTCATTAATAATAATGCCTATATCAATTAAATAACGTTTTTCTATTGAAGGGTTTTCGATAAATTCTAAATATAATTTATTAATTATTTGTTTATTTGTAAATTCAGAAATTTTTAATTTTAATTCATTTAAAGATGTTGAAGAAAAAAAAGAAGAAATATTTTTTTGTTTTTCATTATTTCCTCCAATTAATTTATTTGTTAATTTCTTTTTTGGCTTTTTAGGAGGAGGGGGAGGAGGCTTTTCCTTTATCTTTTGTTTTTCCTCAACATTTTCTGATTTTATTTGAATTGTTTGTTCAACTGTTTTCTGATTTTGTTTTTCTTTTTCTGAATTGCTTGTATTTGCAATATTTTTATTTTTTGAAGATTTTGATTTTTGTTTCTTTTTTGTATTTTCTGATGTTTTTTCTTTGTTTTTCTCTTTAATTTTCTTCCCTTTCCCTTTACTTTCCTCATTTAATAATTCATCTTCCCAAAGAGCAATATTTTTTAAATATTCCTCTTCTTTAGCTTTAAGTTCAGCTTTACGTTCTTCTTCCGTTCTAATATCTGTTTTACTTATATTTTCATATATTTTATTTATATTTTTTGTTTCAATAAATAAATCAAGTCCGTTTTTAAATTTTTCTTCTCCAATTTCTTTTAATTCTTAAATTAAATGATCAGATTAATCTTCATTAGGATTAATTAATATCGGGGACAGCGGTCACAGGCTGAATATTTGAAACTTACTAATAGCTAAATCCTTGCTGAAACTTTCATTTTTTAAAAAAATTCCCAGTGTAGTTAAATGTAGTTCTTTGATTCTTTTCTCAATGCCACTTGTGTTTGAATTATCTGTTGAGATTACTATGTCTTCCATGTTGGGTTTATACGCCTAAATTATAATGCTAATTTAAAATAGATTTTTGTTATTCTTTGATATGTATACAAATAGATTTTTTAAACGTAAAAAATACATTGCGCGCAGCCATGGCCGGAATTGCGGAATTTTCAGAGCAGAATCTGCTGATATACAAGTGTACATAAAACTAGGGTAGCTCCCAGAGCCTTTGGGGTCGGAAATGGAGGGGATTGGCGTTTGCCGGGGACGGCATGTCGGGGCTGATTTTTGGGTCGGTGTTCGGGGACGGGTGTCGGGGTTTCAATAGAGAGTCTTAAATTAAAATAAATTTAAGCACCCAAAATTCGTCATTTTAGCGTAAAAGCTTAACCAACCTATGTCAAAATTCAAGAATCAAAAGAAAACTGGTAAACTACATTACCTAGGTATCTAAAGTTTAGTATATAAATAATACATACTATGTTTGCTTTTTCGTCTGCTGATTTGGCTTCTTCAATAATATCTAATATAAATTTAAACGCGTTATAACATTTACATTCCTTTAACTCTTCTAAATTAAGACAATAAAAGTCCCAATAATATTTATGAACTAAAAACTTATTTTTATTGAAAAATTTTATAAGTTTTTCTTGATTATGCTTATTTCTCCATTTATTAGAATTAATAATTCCATCTGCAAATTTAATCCAAACTAAAAAATCTGCCGACATTTTATTTGTTTTCTTCGATCTTTCATCAATTAACGCAAAAACATTTAAATAATATTTCTTTAGTATATCATTATTTTTAAAATCTAAATTTTAAATATGGTATTATATTTTTTCTACCCCTCTCTCTCTCTTTTTCCACAAAATGTTTTAGTACATAATGATCTGTGATTAAATTAATTTTCAAAAATAAAAATCTGGCTGGCGGAGAAATCTTGAAAAAATATTTGAAAATTTTCTTAAACCAGACAAACATTTTTTAAAAAATGTTTGTCTGGTTTAAGATGATGTACAGAAAAATGTCTGGTTCTGGATGATGTACAGAAAAATGATCCAAATATGCACAAAATTTTAAAAATATGCGAAAATTGCCTAAATATGCACCAACATGCAAATATGCACTAAAATGCCAAAATATGCAAAATGTTCACACCGACGTAAAAAACCATTTGGAGCTTTCAGCTCATAGCATAATCCGCATATGTACAAAATATGCATTTGCATGTTTTGCGCACCCTAATCATTATGCATCTTTCATTTTATGAAAAAGGATAGAGAGGAGTTAGAAAAATACATATGTATTTTTGAAATTTTGGAAACGGTTCTGGATGTAATTCCAGACACTTTGGAAGACCAGTTTTTTAAAATATAGGTTTCAAGAGTTTAGAAATTTTATAGACTCGTGTTGCCGAAGGGCTTTCACATTTGAAAATATTTTTTATGTTAAATTATAAGACTTTTTCTCCATTATTTCCCCTCCCCCCTTACCTTCTTCCAATTTTAACACTGAATATAAATTAGCAAATTTATCATTATCTATAATTAAATTGATCAACATTGACTTGCTTTTAAAGCTTTTTGTTAATTTTTCTTTTTCTTTTTGATTCTCATTTAAATAATGTTTTAAATGGCTAAAATGATCAGTTACTAAAGCTTCTCTTTGTTTATTTGTTATTTTTACTTTTCCTTCTTCTGTTAACCTTTTAACTTCACATCTTTTAATTATTCTTTTAAATTCAGAATTTTTAAATTTTCCAACAAACTCTTTAATTTCTTTGTCAAATTCCTTATATTCTTCATCAGTTAAATCATTTTTATCCCAATAAGTAGATGCTTTTTCGAGTATAATTGAATATGAATAAATAAAACAATTGGCAATTTCAATTCTTTTTTTAATTAAATCATAAAAAATATTTTCTATTTCGTCAACTATTTCTTTAAATTTTATATAGTTTTTATTTGTTTCATCGCAATTATAAAATGCCTCAGCTTGGTAATAAATACTTCTAAACTGTACAGATAAAAGGGAAGCATTAATTCTCATTTCTGCAGTTATACTTTTTTCTAACTCTTCTTCTGTTAGATATAACGATTCTTCATCCTTTTCTTCTAATAAAAGTATTCTCTTATATAAATACCATTGGTAATTATCTTCCATATCATCTTAAAAAGATAAATAATACATTTTTAAATATCATCTTTTTACACTTCCTATTGCCATAAATCCCTTATGTATCAGAGAAGTCCCTCGTCTGATACAACCTCAATTTACTTTGCCTACATTGTTAATTTCTACTTAGGATGAACCATTCTTCTTGAGCTCTACTACTTTTGTAAATCTCTGACAAATCTAAAATATCATAACTTCTGACTTTGGATTTAGAATTTGAGGTAAGGGAAAGTTTGATTTAAAGTGAAAAATATTTAGAAATGAATATTTAAATATAGGTATTCAAGCATACACATCAAGGATTTATCCGTAATAAAGCCTGTCTATAACGTTTAATTTTCCATAGAAAGATAAAGAAAATATTTTAATCTCCCCATAACTTTTCTATTGGGAAGTCGTCTTATGTATGTTAATCACATCTAGTATGTAGTATTTTATTCAGGGATAACTAGACATAAAGAATTGATCTTATATACAATTAAATATATTTAGATTTATTATACATATGTATATTCGAAAACCAAACCAATTGGAAACCAAATAGGATATTCAATTTCCAAATTTCCCAATTCACTTCCAATTAAAATATATAAACGACTTTTTAATCTATAATCATCATCAAAAAAATTTTGTATTTTTTGTGAATTTTTAATTAAATATTTTATGGTTAAATAATGAATATTATGCATTTGTTTATCTTTTGATTTTTCTTTAAACATTTTAACAATTTTATTTGTATTTTCTTCTTTTGTGCAGTCAAATTCTAATGAATAAATGATTGGATCATTCTGAAAATATTTTTTATCAATAAGTATGTAGGGGTGCGTTGATCGAGTTCGGGTATTAACGAAATCTTAGATTCGGCTCCGGGGCCGCTCTATGTTGGCTCCGGGCTCCTTGTAGAAAATCAATGGATAATATTCTTTCTGGGGGTTTGGGTAGATTAATAGGGATATCGAATGTTATCAGGGGATAAGATGGTCATCAAGGTATTATAATCGGATTTTGGTAAATTATCGTGGGCACTGGCTACAAATTGATAATTAAATAAACTAACAATATTAATAATTTCAGGGAATTTATTCATTTCATTCCTCCATAATTCATTACTTAAAAGTATTTTATTTTTCATCCAGTTTTCAATAAAACAATGTAACACACAAAATTCTTTTTTTGAATTATTTATTCGTTTTAAAAGTTTTTCTATTCCTAAACTTTCATTAACAAATTCTTCAAATTTTTTAGAAAAGTTTGGAGATATTTGTTCAGATGAAGAATTTATTTTATTTGGAACTTTAAATTATAAATATTTAATTTTTAAGTTGATAAAAGTTATGTTTTTTGAATTAGTTTTAAAATAATTGAAAGTTTCTTAAGAGGGGATTATGGCAAAGTTTACCCAATTTTTTTGGCTTTTGGGCCTGATATGGATAAATTTGATAACATTGGGAAACATGTACTAATTAAATTAGAATTTAAAGAGAGAGGATCTGTTTTTTAATATTATTTAATTAAATACCCTACTAAAACCAAAAAAATAACTAAAAATATTTTAAACTACCTGAATTAATTAAAGAATCTAGAAATTGTTTGTAATTAAACTTCATTGATTCAATAATTAAATCTTCACTTGGAATTTTATCTTTACAATCAATTGAAAGAAATTCAGTGAATAAATTTGTTAATTTTTCTATTTCTTCACTTTCAAGAATTTCTTTACAAAAAATATTATTTAAAAATAAAAATAATAAAAATATTTTTAAAATAAATAAATTATTCATTTTAACCTAAAAATATATTTAATTAATTTAATTAAATTAATAATTTTTTAATTAAAAAGAAAGTTAAATTATATTTAAATTACATATGAATTTTGAAATTATTTAATTGTAAATAAATAATCGGCAATATCTTTGATGTTAATTTAAATATAAAATCAGTATTATGAAAGTAAATATTAAAGGAAATTAAAGTGCATACAAAGTTAATTTTCGATTTTTTTGTAGTGCCGCGCAAAATTAAATAAAAGGGCAAGATACAATTTTAGTCGATTTTGTAAAAAAAAAGTTTTAAATTGGCATTTTCTTTGGAGTGTTTATAAAAATAAGGCTACAAATAGTTATAGTTTAGAATTGAAAGAATAAAAGTTAATAAAAACGTTTTTGAAATTATTCAAATTTATGACAAAACTTCTCTATTCCAAACCAAATCATATTTCTGAGCAATTTTTTATGCAAATTTTTTCATAATTTATAAGAATATACATAAATAGAATTTTAAAAAAATAAAAAAAGTTATTAGAGAATCAATGCTTGCACTATAAAAAATTTTTTGGATAACAGATAAATGTAAAATATTAGAGAACAGATAATAAATCATATGATTTTGTTAAAGAAAATTACCGCCTCCCATTTTTTGCGAAGGGAGTAAGACGGGGAAAACTACTACAATTATTTCTAGATTTTTATGGATATTAAGGTCTATTTCGTAGGGTTTTATGGAGGGTTTAGCTTATTTTTAAATTTTAGCTCCATCGTCATCGTTCCTTGACATCATTTATTGGGGGTGCTTCGGTATTTTAAAGTGATTTACATGCTATCCAGCTGAATCGGTAAAAATGTCACACAACCCTTTTTTTACAACACGATATTAAAATTTATAATTTGATTATGCTTAAATATTTTAATGAATAAGTATATTTCTCATTCCACTTCCCGTTTTTCTAACTTTTTTTTAAATTTGATTTTGTTCTCCTTATTTATATACGAATACAAGAATGAAAATTTGGCCCTGTTTAAAAATAAAAACTTTTTTCCTTTCTTACATGAGAGAAATAGGTATCTTATTTTTTAATGAAATTAATTAAAATAGGTATGTTGATGAGTATTTTTGTTTATTAAATATTCATAAATTTATTTAAAACACATCTTCCTGTCTTGTAATTATTCTTGATTGATTTCTGGTTTCTGTAGGGTTTTTGTGGGTAGTATGTTGTGTTGTTCCTCCAACGTTAATCTGCATTGTTGTTGCAGCAATTCGATTGAGTCGAGACTTAAAAATTAAAATAATACATAACCATAAAATTTTATTAAATACCACACAAAGCATTCTAAGGACATCACGCTGAATCGTGTTATTTAATGATAAATAAACTATTGGTTTTGATCCATGAGCAAAAAACCAGCCAAACATTCCAGTGTAAATAATATATTTATTAATTCGAAAAAACTTTTTTTTAATTAAATTTATATTTAATAATTTAAAAAATAAATTACTTGCATATAAACATAAATTATACCAGCTATTATATTAATAGAACTGATCAACATAACTTGAATGAATATCTAGGAGATGGAAAACATTATAATTTATTTATGTTATTTTTAAGTATTTCATCTACAACTTATATGTAGATCTTTACTACATATAAATTAAAATGTTTACAGCCCGCACTGTTTTGGTAAAGTAATTTCTTCGAAGAAGAAAACGAGAAAAAACCGTCCCTAATATACCGTATTTCTTCTAATAGTGCGACTGACTCTTCTAATAAACCGACCCCCTAGAGGAAGGTTAAAAAATAAACCGACCGATCGCACTATCAGAAAAAATACGCTATCTTCGATCATATTTATTTTCTACAAAAATTATACAGACCTTTTTCTGAGAGCGACTTGTAGATTTTAATGCAGAGACTGATGATCCCTTACAAATTAATATCACAACAAAAAGTAAATAAGATCCAGGAAAGAGTGTAACAACAAGAAAATTGTTGAAACTGACCATTGGATTGTCATACTTTTAAAAAGAATTTAAAAATTCAAATTATTTAAAAAAACAATAGTTCCAAAATCATCAATATATCCAACATGCGGATTATAAAACCAAGAAAAGAGTACTCCACTAAACAATACAGGTTTAAATGTTGGCCCAAATAAAATTCCATAAAATAAAGGTAAAAGCATCCAAAGCCATGTTTTATAACCACGAAAGAGACGCTCGCCAATTGACGGCATTGAAATTTCTACACAACGATTTAGAGCTAATAAAATAGCGGAAAGGGTTTCGTTATACCAAAATACTTAAAAATTATTTTTAAATTCAAAATAATTACAAATTTATACCACAAGCTACCATTCCAGCAATGTAAATTGTGTTTGGAAATGAACAGAAGACAGCCCCGTTCAATGCTTAAAATTATTTCCTTTATTTCAATCATTCCTTCTCATCAATTACCTAAAATTCCCGTTAATAATCCACAAATAAATAAACAGAAAATATCATTAATTCCAATATAAAACATAATTTTATAACAAGAATTTTCCAAATGTTTTCGAATTGCTAATACACACAAAATATAGAGAAACTTAAAAAAAAAAATAATTTTTTTTTAATTTTCTAAATTTTATTACCTCCAAAATAAAAAATAATTGAATAAGAATAACGCCAAGAAAAATATGTTGTCTGTTTTCTAAAGGGATATCCTCAATATTATATAAACTACAATTATATAAACGTTGATATTCTTTTGGTTTAAATAAATATATATCCATTAAATTTTTTTAAATTATTTTTAAATATTTTTTTTTTATTTTTTAATAAAATTTTGAGAAATGAATTAAAAGATATTATTCAGTATTTTTAATATTTAATATCAAGATTCGTCAGAAAATTACATCAAAAATTTCATTTGTTTTATTAATAATTTAAATCTAAATATTTATTTATTAGAAAAAGAACAATATAATAAAGGAAGTATTTTTAATTAAAATCTTTTAATATTAAATAATATCCATTTTATTATTATTTTTTGTCAATTATTATTTCCGTTATTTTTTGATATTTTATTACTATAGAAAAGTTAAAAGGAACTTTCTTTAAAATATTTAAATAAAAATCAAAAAAGGTTAAATTTAAATTTTTAAATATATTTTTTAATATTTGATACAAACAGTCAGATAGGAACTGTTGACAGTTTTAAAAAAATTCTTTAAACGATTCATAAAAATATTATTTTAATTAAAATTTCTTTAATATTTTTAAATATTTTATTAATGATGTAAATCATGTATTAAATTAAATTAAAACGCTTTTCTGTTTTTTTTCACATGGACTTTCACTAGACGAATAATAAAAAAAACTTTCATTGGGAAAATTTTTAAAATTTAAAAAAGCACTTAAGTTGAACTTTAAGCTCCTGCCTGACTACTTGATTTTCTCTTCACGTGCTCTTCACAATATTTTCAATTTAATTTCTTTTTTAATTATCCCGCTCGTAAAATGATGCAATAAAAAAAGTTAAACATATTATTTCAAAAAATGAAATATTTTGTTTATGAAAGTGCTGGGAAAATGTCTAATGCCAATTTGGCGATAAAATTTCAATGAAATTAAAAGAGACAAATTTATGGCTAAATAAATCCTTTAAAATGCAGTGGATTTGATTAGAATATTAAAGCATTTAAGTTATAATTATTAAATATGTATAATCTCCGTTATTTAATTTATACAAGACTTGATTTTTTAATTTTTGGGGTGTTAGTTGGATGTTTAATAGAAAATTCAAACTAGGGTTGTGCCAAACCGTTTAATTTTGAAAAAACCGTATACCGTTTATGCCGTTTATCTGAGACCCGTATACCGTTTCGTTTATTTTTGAAGACCCCGTTTAAACGTCCGTTTACCGTTTATTTTTAAAATTTTTTCAAATCAATTCATAATTCTCAAAAATCGATGAAAATTCATTAATTTTGCTCATCCCTCTTTATAAAAATTATAATTCAACAATAAATTCATCATAACGATGGATTTAGAGGGTAAAGAACAGGCTGAAGAGACGCCTGGTGATTAAGCGTGCTATCAGTGGTTTTGGAGATTTGGAGGATTTGAATATATATCGTTGAATTGAGGTGGGATATCGGTAGATTAAGAGTTATTAAAGGGGATCAGAGTATTAAGGGGATCAGGATCTTATATCTAAGGATTAAGGTGATGTAATGGATTTAAAAGGATTAAGGGATCTGAAGGAAAATTGGGGATTTGAAAGGTCTTATTTTGATCATCCCTAGGGTTGTCAGTTTCTTGTAAATCATCGAATATCCGGAACAGAACCGAAAAACCTAACCGAAAATTACGGATATCCGAAACTGGACCGCAAATTTTCGGTTATCCGGGACCGAGCCGAAAATTTTAGGAGGGTTAGGAGTTATTAAGGATTAGCACTGGGGTATAAGTGAATTTGTTTGATATGAGGTTTGATATCGGGTCATAGAAGGGACTCTGAACTGATCAAGGGGGATTTAAGTGATATCAGAGAGGGATAACCTTTTGATTCTTCGATATTATGCCCAAATAAGGATATCAGCAGATTAGAAGGGATGAGGAAGAATGAGAGGTAGCTAGATTTCTTCCTTTTTCAGCGCCGCAGGCGAAAATTTTGAGAATTGTGGAAGGCCTTCAAGCTAGATTTTTTTCCTTTTTTTGCGCCGCAGGCGAAAATTTTTTGATTTTAGTGTGTCAGAAGGCAAAAATGCACGTTTTAAGCCACTAATTCTAGGAAAAAATTAAACGAATTAAACGGCGTTTAGAAGGACCGTATACCGTTTATGCCGTTTATCTGGGGCCCGTATACCGTTCCGTTTAATTTTACCAAAAAACCCGTTTACCGTATACCGTTTACCGTTTAGCTAAACGGTTTGGCACAACCCTAATTCAAACCGTAACATTATTCAAACCGTAACATTAGTTTCTCTAGTTTTTTTTATATTTTTTAGATATTTTTTTTAGATTTTTCTACATTTTCTCTATACATATAATAAATTAAATATCTCTAAAGTCAAATTTAAAAATAATTGGCTTTAGACTATTCCATTTATTTTCTAACATTGAGTAAATAAATTAGGTCCCTTTAATTGGGACCATTTAAATTAATTATAAATTTTGAGCTTTTCAATAATAAAAATGTCAAAATATTATTTAAAACAATTTTTAGATAAAATTAAATAATACTTTCTTAAAATGTTTTATTTAAATATTTATTTAATTATTATATTAATAAATCTTCAGCAATATATTTTTGCCGATCAAAATAAATTAATTGTTAAAATAAAATGGAGAGAAAATAAAGAATATAAAAATTATTCTCTTATATCTTCAAAACCTCCACGATTTTTATTAAAATTAATTAAAAATTGTAAAGATGGAAATAAAGAAATAGTAGAAATTGGAAGAACTATTTTATATGATTTTTATATTTTTAATTTAGCTGGAAAAAAGAATAAAATGTTGTTAACTAATGAAAAAGAAAGTTGTGAATTTTTTGATAAAATTATGAAATTGGAAGTTTGGCTTAATAATGAGGTGAAAAATAAATATATATAATATATAAAATATAATTATGAAATTGGAACATTCTAGAAAAACCAGGAAAACGGGAGTCGGTTTCTGGAGGCCAAAAACACGGGAAAATTTCCCGACTCGGGAGTTGGGATATCCGAGCATCACTAACATGCTTACATTAAAATTAATAATAATAGAAATGATTATTTTTTGAATATTTTCTAAGATAATATAAAACATAGGTAGTTAAAATCCATAATAAGAACAAGATTTAATATATTAAAAATTCAAATCGAATGTTTAAAAAATAATTTTAATTTTGCCTAGACAAATTTGTCCAAACACTAATTGTAATATATACATTTAGATTCACATTACAAGTTTACCAATCGTCGGTCTAAACAAAATAATCACAATAAACACAAATACATCCTACAAAGTAGAGGAATATAATTACCAAAAGGAAACAGAATTTTTAAATCCGAGACGTTTAATAAAATTTATTGTAAATAAATTCGAAAGCAAAACACCAACAGAAATGAGAATTGAATGTAGAAATAAAATTAAAATTTTAGAATTTGATCCAAAAGAGGATAATGATATTTATGAAAGTTGTGAAGCTAAAATTTCGGTTTGCTCTAATGATGAATATTTCCTTTATTATGAAATTGAAGGAAATGAAAAGGTAAAAAATAGAATATAATTTTTTTTTAATTTTTCTTTTTAGAAAATTGAATTACAATGTGAAGAAGCATTTCATGAAGATAATAAAATAAATATTTATTTTATTAATATTGAAATGATTGCAACATGTAAATTAATCTCTCCGGAAGAATTAACGTCCTTCTCTTCACAAAATTTTGAAAAAAATAAAAATAAAGCAAAATGTATTGAACAGGATAATAAATTAAAAGAAGATTGTTTAAATATTCAAAGATTTTTAGAAGCTCCATTGGATGATGGGGTGCTAAAAATTGCAAACTACTATACAAATCTAGGACAGCCAAGTCCAAACACTCCAACTTCAAAAGGTATAAAAATTAATTTAATTGATATACCTAGGTATTTTACTCTAACTAAGGATACTGAATATAATTTTTGTAAAGTGCATATTTATTAATAAAAATAGGGAGAATGGATAAATAAATGAGAGAAATTATTTATAATAAATTTATTAAAAATCAACTAAATAAATAATAAAAAAATCGGCTCTTGTCCAGTTTATGCGTCCCATGAAAGTATATGCGTCCCATCAACAAAAAATTGAATATTTCTTGGTGTTGCAAAGTAGGGGTATGGTTCCAAAGCATTTCTTCATGTTCGGGATCTACGCCCACTGGGCCTGAGACTTTTCCTTGCCCTATACCTCGAAATTTCTGAAAGTTAAAATCGTTTTTCTGAAATTTTAAAAAATTGACTATAACTTTCAGAAATCAGACCCAGTGGACGTAGACGTAGATCCCGAACATGAAGAAATGCTTTGGAACCATACCCCTACTTTGCAACACCAAGAAATATCCAATTTTTTGTTGATGGGACGCATATACTTTCATGGGACGCATAAACTGGACAAGAGCCAAAAAATCTATTTTAGTCACTCCACCAACAATCTCTAACATTAATTCTAACCCTATAGAAAGTCAAGCAAAAACATTTTATCCTGCCTCTTCTCAGTCAAATAATTTAATCCATGGCCAATTAAATCAACATGGAAATAATTGGCAGCAAATTTTACAGCAAAATTCTTTGGGGGACTCTTCTTCTTGTTTAGGCCAAATTGGCCAACAATGTCAGCCAAAACCTTTTCCTCGAATTCCTTCTTTCCAAGCTTCTTCATCTCGCTCACACAACAATTTTAGCACAGATCAAAACCAACAAAATATATTTCATAAACAAAATTCATTCCAAGAATCGTCTCACACAATTAACAACCCTATACAAGAACAACTATTTGGGACATCTTCCTCTTCCCAAAGAATTCCCTCTGTTCAAATACTTTCATCAGGAAAAACAAATAGCGAACCAATATTACACCTTCACCAAATTAACCAACAACACCCCCAACAACACCCCCAACAACATTCTATTAATTACCCAAATCAACATCAACAACTCCCAACTTTATCTATTCCTACCCCCAAAAATATATTTCCAAATAAACAACAAGCTATTTACAATTTTACAAACGATCATTATGGAGGTCATAGAACACCGAATCATTACTCACCTTTTAATCAACAAATTCCCTCGAGAGGGAGCACAACAAATTTATTTGCAATGGGGAATAATCATTATGGAGGTAGAGAAAGTTAACTATTTTAATTTAAAAATTTGGAAATTTAATTAATTCTAAGTAAAAATTACTCATAATTTAATTGTCTATAATTTAAGGATTACCATTAGAATCGCCAACAATGTCTATCAATCAAAGAAATAATTATCAATTAGAACATCAAATCCAAAACCTCCTCCAAAATAAAGTTCCCCATAGTGTTTCAATAAGTTCTTCAACTAGCAATAGTAAAAGTACTTCAACTGATGGGGATAAAAACAATAAGGAAATGATTGAAAGAATTGTTTGTGATTTACAAACAACAATTCAAACAATTAGACATCAAATAAACCAAAATAATGAGCTTTGTAAACACCTTACAGAATTAAAAGAGAAAAGTTTACACAAAAAAACATTACAAGAAGCTTTAATGAATCAGAATGTAAACTTAAATCAAATGGCAGAACATAATACACAATCACAACACAATTTAATTGGAAACGTTGAGGAACAACATTTACAGCACTTTGAGGACCCATTATTATTTCATAATGTTGGAGAACACCATAACAATAATTTATTTGATAATATGGAGGAATTACAACAGAGCATAACAAGTAACGTTGAGGAACAACATCTTCCACATCAACAAAACATTGAAGAAATATTTGGAACAAGTTCAGAACCAAGCATGTTAAACTTTGAAGAAGCAGCTCAACAGAATATCACGAGAAAAAGAAACGTAAACAGAAAAAGGAAAAATTGAAAAATTTTTAATTTATAAGAAATTCTGAAAACTCTGTATATTAAGGTTGGCAGTTCTTGGGAAAACTTCGGATATCTAGAACCGATATCTAGATATCCGAATCAAAAAATTCCGGTTACCCTGGATTTTTTCGGTCCTTATTATATATTTCGATATAAATATACTTTAATGGGGATCAGTTGGCTAACATTTCAAACTTTTAAGTGGGCGTCTAAGATCTTTTACTATTTCTTATCCTAATCAAAATTTAAATTGAAGCGAGAAATTGGGGAATTTACTCAGAGATAAATTTGAGAATCTGAAACTTGCAAAGTTGATTTCTTTCAGAGATAATTAACCTAGGAATTCGAACAAATTTAAATAAAATTGGAAATTGTTAGAAAAGGCCTCTGCCCTGGGTTAAGCTTTTACTTTCTTAAAATATGTATTTTTCCTCCTCAATAATGAACTTATTTATTTCACCTTTATTAATATTTCCTATTATTAATTAATAATTAAAAATAATTATGTATATACAAAACACAATCTTTTTCCTATAAATTTTTTAAACAAAAACAAACAAAAATTAAAATATATTTATAATTTATATTTATTTACATATAATTATTATCTTCTTCTAATTGGTGGAGGTTTCCCTTGAGAATCACTCGTTTGAGGAAGTAATTCTCCATCACTTCCAACTGTCCCAATCCCTTCCTCAACATTTTCTGTCCATCCATGTTCAATATGAATTTGTGGAACATTATGTGTTGTTGAAGTAAAAGAAGATATTATATTGTGTTGCCTTTCAAAAGTTGAGGAGGAAGGTGAATTATTACAACAAGGGCAACGTTCGAGTGATGGTACTTCTTTGCTTTGTTGTCTAAAAATAGACTGGCGTTGGCCTTGTTGTTTATGATTAGCTAATAGATGAGAAGATTGTGATAATGTTGTTGGTTCATCGTTAAGTCGTAAAGGCGGGACTTTAATTAATTAAAATATTAGGATAAAAGGATTTCTAAGCAAAATAAAGAGAAAAATTTCTGATAAATAAAAGGTAAGAGGGTTTATTATTATTTGTGCGACTTAATTGAATTCAAAAAATTTTCTCCTTTTAAAACACCATAAATATCCCAATAGAACCCGTGGGCTTATAATTTTCAATACCCCTAATCGAGTAGGCTTCTAATAGGGCATGGGCTTCTATTAGTATATTTACGGTATTTAAATTTTTGATAAAAATTATCTCATACTTTGGGGTGTTGTTAATTTAGAATGAGGTATTATAATTTGTGGAGAATCTTCTAGTTGATCACCTCCTCCACCTTTTTCCATCGATAATGAACGTTCACGAGAAGACCGTCTCAATTTTGAGGCATTTCGAAGAGTTGAGCGATATAATAAAGTATTACTATTATTTCTTTCAGCATGAGGGGTGGGAGAAGTAAAAGAAGTTGAATAATATTTTGGAGGAATGTTTGGATCGTTTATTGGAGGAATTAAGGCGAATCGAGGTATTTGATGTTGTTGGTGATGATCTGTAGTTTTTAATTTAGGTACAGCATGTGGAGTGTAGATATAACGATCTATTTAATTAAGAAGGTAATTAGAATGGCGGCCATTCAATTAGGATAATTACAGTGAATTAATGACAAAATTAGAAGTTACAGTAGAAACTATTATGTTTGTGAATGCCAAAAGGAAACAGGAAAAGGAAGGCCCTTTAATTAGTCAGCCTAATTAAAGGAAGGCCCTTATATGTATTTATTATTCAGTAATACTGATTTATGTTTTCAAATCTGTATTTTTATTTTAATAATTTCAAAGTAATTTTTACTAAAAAAAGAATTTTTTACTTATACGTACGTGGCGGAAAATTACTTTGGGAAAAATTTTCTCTTTACGTTTTAGGTTCTACCAAAAAATTTTCTTTTGGCTATTTATTTTTGTGTATTTTTGTAGCCTTATTTAATACCTATTAAATGTTACACTAATATTTCCTTTAAATTCTACCTTCTTCCAATTGTTTCCCTATCAAAGTTTCCAACATTCTCTCCAGCCTACTCAATTTATTCAAAACCCCAGACATTTCTATTCTTTCACTTCCCCCGTCACAATTTCCATCAAGAGAATTTCCATGTTCCATAATTGTATTTATTTCGTTCTGAACTAAATGAATTTCTTCTTCCGCTCGGGTTGAGGCTATACGAGCTTTAAATTAATTTTAAAAAATTATTTATTTTTAAAACAAGAAAGACCACCAGCATGCCGTTCCTGCATTCTTTGAAGTAATTTCCGAATTGGATGGTCTGTTGCTATTTCCAATTTCTCAATTTTTCGCCTTTCTTCTAATTCTTGTTCTCGTTTTACATCCAAAACTTTACGAAATTTTATCTTTAAAAAATTTTATTTTTTTGTTTTTATTTAAATATATTTACTCGATTTGTTAAGTTGTAAGTTAATACTAAATTTCGAGCCAATGAATTTGCAAAAGGCTTGTAAAAGCTTAAAACTCTTAAGAAAAAATAATTTTAAAGAAATTTTGGGAAAAAATGAGACTTACTGAAGTAAAGGTTCTCTTTTGATGAAATGCTGCAAAAATAAAATTGTAAACAACAGGTACAATAAGTATGTATAAATAAAAGTTAAAGATATTTTTGTTATCACCCCAAGGGCGTATCCAGGGGGAGGGCTGAGGTCTGAAGCCCACTCCCCCTCCCAAAATGGGGGAAAGGGGGAAAATTAAGAGAAGGATGGTCAAAAAAGTGAATTTTTTTCGCCTTCAACCTTCAAATTTCAAAAAATTTCCCTCTCCCCCTTTCATTTTCAAACAAACATAATCAGTTTTTTTCAGAATATAAAATATTTACATAGAAAATTAATTTTTATATTATGAATAAATAATTAACCAAATCAGAATAAGTTAATGCCTGAACCATACACGATGATTGACCGGTTCTATTGTGTTTCCAAAATTCATCTCCAAAAACATCTCCCTTCCCGAGTATAGCCACAACTTCATCATCCTTTTTTAATTAAATAATTAATCTAAAATTATTTATTTACCTGTTTAACCTCCAAAGACCCTTGAACTACAAACCATAAAGCATCAACAGATTCACCTGTATGGTAGAGAAGGTCGCCTAAATTTAAATTTTTTAAAAAGACTTAATTAAAGATTTTTTAATTATTAATGTTGATGGGTGGTAAATAACAATGCAAGTAAATCCTCCCTCCCAAATAACACATTTGTATTTATAAGGACCACGAATAGGGTTGGGTTTTCGAGTCGGGCCGAAGTTGAGTCATTTTTTCGTGCCTCATTTTTATCGGGCTGGCCCGACCGAGTCTTTTTAGGGCCAAATGCCCGACTCGATCCTTCAGACCGGGCCGGATCGGGCCCCCACCCTAACCACGAATAACGGACAACGACGATTAATTTACATAAGTTGAGGTTACTTATCAAGCCCCACCCCCTCCAAAAGATCAAGGTATATCTAATTTTTTCCATTTAATTCTTTGCCTGGTGCTGCATGTATAGTTTCCATATTTGTAGCAAATGCCCTTTTACATCCATCAGACATTAATTTAAAACAAATGTGTTCATTAAAAACTTTTCTATTCATATGAACACACTAAAGAAATAAATTTTAAACAATATTTGTTAATTTAAAAGAAACAATGTCAGCCCGCATATCTTTCGGGCAAAAGCCAAGAACTTTATTTGATTCGATTCCTTTACTTATTGTCCAAGTTGAAACAATATAATCAACTACTTTTTCTGCCAAATCTTTGGGAATTTCTTGAAGACGAATAAATTCCCGAACATCGCTAATCATTTGGTGATATCTTAGAGAAAAAAAAGAATTTTTAAATCAAAAATTAATTCAACACCTTTGTGTAGAGGAGGTCATTTGTTGTATTATTGTAGTCATATGACCAAAAATAGCAGCATACAAAAGTGCAGAAATAATCATCATACAACTAAAGATATGTAAAACTTAAATTTTAAAAGGATTTTTTTATTAAATGTTGAAAAAAACTTCTCTCAAATTAACAAAATTATTAAGTATATTTATTTATTTTGGTAAGATAATTAATAAGGGAATTGTATTAATTATTAGGTAGAACATGGATTGATATATTTTTCTCGAAATTCGATTTGATGGATCTGGGAAGACCTGTGGATATACGGGATCGAACCTGATTCTGAACCAAAACCTTTAAAACTTTTTTTAGATCTAAATCCGCCAACTTTACTCAAGATAAAAGATAGCGCTATTTAAAACTCTGTAAGTGATTTAAAAAATGCCGTTTTTCGAAAGAAATATCTCTTTCTTCATATCGTAACGTAATAATTATTGACCCTCAATTCCCTATTTGACTCTACTTTGTAGCGGATCCTATTTGTTTATTGTTTTCAAAATTATCAAAGAAGTACAGAATATACTAACATTCCAAATATTTTTTCATTCATAGTTGTACTCGCAATATTTCCAAACCCAACGGTGGACATACAAGACATTGTGAAATATAAAGAAGACACATAACAATGTGTTTTATCTGGACCTCCAACTAATCTACTTAGATTTGAAGCACTCGAATTAAATGGCATTTTTAAGTCATATGAAAGACGAATTAGCCAACTAAAATTTAAAATTTTTTAAAAAAATTTTATTTAAAAATACCCATCAGCCAAAGTTTGTTCTTGAAGAAAATGAAATTTATTTCTAGCCTCGTATTCACCGATTACATACCAAATACAAGCCATCCAGTGAGCTACAAGGACATAGGCACAGAGTAAAAGTAAAAGAGTTGCTGCACCATATTCCAAATAATTATCAAGTTTACGGGCAACTCTTCCTTTAAAAAATATTTTTTTGAATTTTTTTATTTGAAAATGTTATCTCAACAATATTTTTTATATCATTTATTTATAATTTAAATAAAAATTCACACCAAGTCGGAGAAGACGGACAACTTTTAGGGCACTAAATAGAGAGGCAATTCTCTACAGAAAAAAAATTTTTATTAAAAAATATCTAGAAATCAACTTCATCGTCCTGTTTAAACATATAAAATATATCATAAGGCAAACAAGAAAGTAAATCAATTAGAAACCAAGATTTGAAATAATTATGTCTAATTGCTTTTGGGTCTATTACTACCTTAAAAATATTTTTAATTAAAAAATTAATATTTTTATTCAAACTTCTCCAACAGGGCCAACAAATGTTGTATGGAAATTAAGTAAAATATCAGCGAAAAAAATAACATCAACAACAGAATCGAGTAAAATAACATAGTCAATACCTTTAAAGTCAAAAGTACTTTTAAAATTATTTTAAAAACCCAGAGGCGTTGGATCTCGATGACGGAAGGCAATATTGAATGGCACCATGAACGCCTAAAATAAATATTCAAAATTAAATTCTAAAAAATAATTACAGTATAGAATGTGAGCGCCAGAATTGACCAGTCCCAAACTTAATTTAATAAAAATTTTTATGAGGGCAAAAAATAATTTTTAAATAATTATAAAAAATATAATTGAATTATAAAAAATAAAGCCTACCAGTTTTACTTGTGGAATAATGGAGAATGACTAAAAATAAAAAAAATATGGGTCCAAAAATATTTACGTATATTTTAGAATTTTTAAATTATTCGAGAAAATTAATGGAACTCAAAATAGTAATAATTTAACTAAACATTTCAATTAATCTTTGATTTCAAAATTAAAATTTAAAAAATTAAAATCACTGTGTGGTGATGTTTTTGGTGTCTCGTGTCTATATTGTGGCAACACATCTCCTCCCAAATTCATTAGCTGCTTGATTGTGCGATTATTATTTTTCATAGAATTTTTTTTAATATTTTATTTAGACTAATAAATATATAAATTCTTTTTAAATTAATTATAAAAAAAGTTTAAAATTTTCTTTCATTTTTTTACCTGATTAAAATTAGAACCAATAACACTTTGTGCTGGTTTAAGATCTTTCGTCTCGATATGATTAGGTGTAAATTGCTGTCTATATTTGGCTACTCTGGCAATTTGTAAAATGCGTGAAAGACCAAGGACTGGTTTTTAAATAAAAATAAATAAATAGAAGAAATCCTTTAATTATTAATAAATATTTTTAAAAAGGTGTCCAAAACTCATTAACATTTACTATGTATATATTTTTGTGTTATGGATATTGAGTAGTTAAATATATATTTAAAATTTTATGGCAAAATTCTCATGACTTAAATATAATAATTTTTTTATTTATTTTCAGGCAAAGTACTGGACTTTTTTGGTAGAAAAAGTTAAATTTGGACCATTCAGATAAGACTTACTTTTATTATTTTCGCCCTCTAACGGTTCCTTCAGAGGAGTAATATCCTTGAATTGACACAAATACAAAACTACCTAATTTTAAATAATTAAAATTTTTTATAAAAAAATATTTAAAATCACTTTATTTTTAATATCAATTCCCCCACTCCCTCCAACTTTTGTCGAGCCAGTTTTTTTTTCTGTTGTTTCTGAATGTCCTCCCCCAACACCTGCTTCAGTCCCTGCACTCCCCATTATTGGCTATATTTATTTTTAAATTAGGCATTTTTTTAATTTAATAATTTACAGATATATTCATTAATAACCAAACATTCGTCTCTGAGCAAAAAAAAAATAAAATAAATTATTTAACTAAAACTGGCAATTTAAAAATTTATTTTAAGGGACTGATTTTTCGAGATAAAAAAATTGATAAAATCCCAGTTCTTTTTTATCCAAATTTTCAAAAAAAAAATTTTAATTTATTTACTATTCT
Organism: Meloidogyne enterolobii; assembly: GCA_963681835.1. Taxonomy (NCBI): domain Eukaryota; kingdom Metazoa; phylum Nematoda; class Chromadorea; order Rhabditida; family Meloidogynidae; genus Meloidogyne; species Meloidogyne enterolobii. The sequence goes on from CAVMJV010000064.1 coordinate 1,270,828, forward strand.
TTTTGCAAAGGCCAATTTCAACTTGCTCTGTTTTTGCATTTTCTAAAGCATTTTGAATTTTTTGAATTGCTGACTAATAAATATAAATTAAAAAATAAAATTGTTAAAATTTTATTTTACAGTGTCTGTATGGTCGCTGTACATAAAGGAAAGACTAAAGAATTATTTTTTTGAATTTTAATGTTAATAAAAACAAACGATGCATTCTTTTGCATTGTTTCAGCACGACTATAACCAATCATTTTTGAAAAACTTTAAAAGAAAAAATTTTTTGATACCGAAAATATTCAAAAAAAAACAATTGTAATTTTTGATTTTAATTTCCCTAACCGCTTTTTCTGTCCTCAATTTACTTCAATTTCTTAATAATTTCCTCAAAACGAGAGAAAAAAAATTATTAGGAACGTTTACAAATAAGTAAGTTTTGAATCCATTTCATATAAATGTGATGTATTAATTTAATTTATGTGCATATTTAAATGACAATTCCTTTATTAATGACTGTTTAATTCAGTATTTGAAACCCTGGACCAAAATCGTAAAAAATTTGGAACACTAAATTATTTTGAAACACTATTTGAAATTCATAGTTAAATTGAGGACTGGAAAAAGGGAAGAGGATCGGAATCCAAATTAACAAAAAATTCCTATTCAAAAAGAATCTACATATATTTTAATGTCAAAATTTAATACAGACAAAAAGTATGATTAAATTATAATTTCCTCCAATTAATAAAACTCCATAATACAAACCCTTCGTTGCAATAAACAATTGGATAATCACAAATTTGAGCATTTGCCAGGATAAACGAGGATTCTATTTAAAATATTTTATTTAATAATTTTAATAAAAATATTTAAATTTTTAATAAATAATATGTATATAAATTAAATCTTTTTAAAGAAAAATCAAGTAAAATTACCAGTATTATTACAACGTCTAATAACAGAGTCTAGAAAGAAATTTTGGGGTGCTACAAGACCTCGTCTTGCTACCATTATTATATCAATTTATTTAAATTTTATAAAAGGCAATAGGTAAATGATAGAAAATATATTAATAACATCAAATTATTATTGTTAATTTATGTTGACTATAATAATTAGACAAAATCTGAAAATAATTCATTTTTAATATCTTTGTAAATATTTAAATATACATATTATTAAATAGATATGAGGTCAAAATTGGAGGCGGTACGAATTACAAATAATTCTGAAATTTCTAAGCAATGATTCGGAAAAATTAATTTTAAAAATTTTTGTTAAAGTTTATGCTACATATATCTGCAAAACCTAGGAACAATAAGAAGCATTTTAAAGCAAAGCTGCCGAGCCCATCTTCAGAAATAACAAAAGGTTATGGATTCTGAAAGTTCTCTTACCATTTAACTTTACAATACTAACTTTAAATTTTTTGATTAATAACTAAGTTGAAGGAGGGTCTTAGCTGGCCTTACAATTACAGAGAATTTACATATAAGTTTAATAAAATAAAAATTTCTAAAAAAATAATACTTTCTGCTTTTAACCAGAAATTAAAAATAAATGTTAATCCCTTATTTTTTGTCGATAATTATTTCTTTTTTAGTTAAGTAATCTGTGCCGTCAGAAATTTTAAAGTAAGCCGAGTATTATTTTTTAATAAAATGTGTGTTTTTAAATGGCGTTTATTTTATAATTTTAAAGAAAAAATAAAAATTAAAGTTTAATATATTGTAAATATGTTCGTCATAATAATTTAAAAAATAATTAAAAAACAAGGAGATGAAATTAAAATTGTATAAGTTTAATTGGAATCTCTCGTTTAAACTTATGCCAAAAACTTTTTTATAACAGGATTTTAAGAAATATGTGAGAGCGTGATCAAGCAAAATCCCGTGACGATTCGCACCGGTTACTAATTAAAACAATAAACGTAATTAAAATAACTTTTTAAGTTTAATGGGAATTTTTCGTTTAAAATTACGCCAAAAACAAAGATTTTAATAAACAGAAATACTTTAAGTAAAGAAGTAGCAACTCTCGTTTAAAATTAATTAACAACCCTCGTTTAACTTCCTTAAAATATAGCAAAAATATTCGATTGTTAAAATAATTGTTTGTTAACATAAATAATTTGAAATTAAAAAAAAAATAAGAGTAAAAAAATAAAAATCCTCATATATTATTGAACTAGAACGGCAATAAAGATGAAATAGCTTTTAGAATTTTGGCATAACCCCCTTTCCCTTTTTAAGTAAAATAAAAGGTAATTGTTATTTTTGAGGTATTATTGCAATACTGCCGTTTATTATTTCCCCAATCCATTGTTGTAAACCAAAAACCCGTTAAAGTGAGTAAAAAAGAAGCAAAAATATTATTAATATGTATTTCTCCTCTCACCTTTAACACAGTTTATTTTTTTAAATAATACCCAATTTTTTGCCAATTCTTCACAAAAAATATTCTTTTAAGTACTTTTTTTATTTTCACTCAATTTTTTCAGGAAAAAGCAGAAACTGAGCCTTTTTAGAAAAAAGGGTCAAAAGACAAACAATATTTATTTTGGATAGGTAGAAGGAATGAAAAAATATTTTTTATTTTTTTTAATAAAAATTAAATGATTTTAAATAAAAAATTAACAAAAATAAATTTAACTAAATAACAATAAAATATAATTACTAAATATGTGAATACAATGTACATATTTTTTGAATTTTTCATTAGTATTAAAGTTCCCAAAAATATTCAAAAAACTGTTCAACTCTCGAAATGGCGAGAAATATAAATGGAAATAAAACTCTCTCTTGGCAACAAAAATATTTTTTGAATTTTCATAATTTAAGTTTGACCAGCTTAATAATTATAATTAATTTGTATATTATGTTAGAAATAAATTACAATATTATTTTTTAGAATTGTTTCCATTTATTTTACTTTACTAAACAAGTAAAATAAAGGTTTGTAAATACATATTGAGAAAAAAAGGAATAAGGAAAGATATAAAAATTTTTTTCAACAAACCATTTTGCGCAATATATACATACACTTTTATTTTTTTATAAGAATATATTAAATGTCTGTCAATAATATTTTGTTTAAAGCTTTTGCTTTCTCTAGCATACTAAAAAAGTGGAGGTAATTTTTTGTAATTTTATGAGGACTATTTATAGAGGTATTTTATAGTGCTTCCCCAAAATAATACTTGTTTCTTAATAAATACCTGCTTATACATATGTCTATTAAATTAATTTTGTTTTAAATAAAGTCACGGAAATATTGGAGAACATTTTATACAAGAAAATTAATTTAAAGTAATTTTTCTTTTATATTCGATCAAAAGAAAAAAAATATGTTTAGGCATCAACTTAATATTAAATGTAAAATTGAATGAAGTTTTAAAAATAACAGATTTTCAGAAATTATAAATGTATTTACAAATATTAAAATAATTTTTACAAAAATTGTAAATAATTTCTTTATTAATTAAAATTATAAAAAAATAGGAATTTTTGTTTAAAGAACCCCTTCTTTTAGTGTTTCTAAATAATTGAAGGGAAAATATTCAAGCAAATGAGAATTCCATTAAAAAACATTTTATACATCATAAATACCATTCCTTTAATATAAATAAATATTTAAGTATATATCCATTACATACTCCTGTTTATGAATTGCCTAGCAACCAAACAAAAACGTCTTAGGATGTTGGAAGATAATGACACTTTCAAATAATAACTACACATTTAAAAAAGGGGATAAACTGAATTTTTTGAATGATGAAACTTTGCAATATTGATCAATTCCTGTTTAAATTGATCAAAATTTTTGTTAAAAAACAATGTATTTAGGTGTAAAATATTTTAATAGTAAATTAGTCTTTTATTAATTTAAAAATTAACAGTCAAAGGAAATAAAACACGTGAAAACTAAGTGAAATAAGATAAAAATCAGTAATATTTTCCTAAAATGTCGAACTTCGATAATAATATTATCCATTGATTTTCCACGCGGAGCCCGCATCAAACATGGATAGTGGGCGATATCATGGAATTTCGGCAAACTAAGATTTTCGGCGGGCTGTCAGCAAAATCGAGGTCGAGGTTTGAAATTACCGGTACTAAGAAGGATTAATCAGCTTGGATTAATCAGTTAATCAGCTTCTTCTACTAAGAACTAAGAAGAAGCTGATTAACGAAAATAACTTTGATTTGGATGATGATCACACGTATTACTGTCAACTAAAGCCCAATACGCAGCACGGATGATGAATAGTTTTTAGTAAAAGTATTGTTTCTATTAAAATTATGTTAAATACTGTTTTAAAAAATTACTCGATTATTCGAACGCGAACTCGACCTAAAAAGTTGAACTTGGACTCGGGTTTTTCAAACTCGGCATACTCGAACTGGACTTTTTCCCAATTACCGGTACTCGAAGAACTCTATTTTATGGGTGTATCTTTAGCCTCGGTCCTCGGCAAGGTTCTTGGCAAGGCCCGAGGTCAGCAAAATCGAGGTTGAGGTTTGAAAATGGGCGAGGACCTCGGCCTCGACCTACTCCAGTTAGAACAAGAGAAATGGAAATCAAGTACACGGTTCCTTGTGGTCACTCCTAAAATGCCGGAGAAAGGATAGGATATAGTTCCCTTTTTATTCTTACGCTTGCTTTAGAAAAATCGAAATTTCGAAACAGATCTATTAGACATGGGTTATTAATCGTGATAGGACTCACGAGTTTAATTGTGTAATAAAGGAAGAGGGGCGAAGAGTGATGAAATAAACAAAGAGGAGTGAAGATGGAGCGTAAAAAAAGAGGGAAGATCTCGACTGGTTATAGTAAAGCAAGCGTCGAGTTAGTTTAATTAATTCATTTATTATATATTAATTAAGTCAAAATGTTAAAACAATTTGTTTAAAATTAATTTTGTTAATTTACTCTAAACAAGTATTTTGCTCTATTGGAAGACATTTCTTCCAACATTGAGGCAATAGATGAAAATATAATTCAACAAATTACTTCAACTCTAAACAATGCCAAAAATTGTTTTGACCCAGAAAAATGTGTCAATACATTTCTGAATGAAATGGCCAATTTTGATGATTTGGCCCGATTTAAAGGAATTTCTGCTTTTTGTGAAAATTCTAAAATAAGCTTTAGCCTGGAAATTAATGATCTAATCATAGCTAGATTTTACAATAATACTGAACCTTTCCAAACAACTAGTTTATATTAGACTAGTTGTTTATATTTTTCTTCTCCCTCATATTTTATGCTCCTAATCGTGAGTTTTCTTAGAAATTGTTCTACAAGGTAAATACGGTAACTTCTCAGATATCTTTGTATTTACAAAGCTCGCTAAACATCAGGAATAATATGTAAATAAAATTAAATACCGTATTTGACTTAATTGAATGACTCCTCTATTTGAATGACCCTTCTAATTGAATGACCCTTTTTTGAGGCTATTGAAAAATAAAATGACCCGCTCTATTTGAATGACCCCCTAATTGAATGACCCTTTTAGAGGTGAAAAAAGCCTGAACCTGTTTCTGGACTCATTTATTACCTGGGTCCAGGCCAAGATGTCGGGTTTTAGATTTACAATAAATTATCAAATTCAATTAAATGGTAATAATATACATGGGGATTAAGAGGGATATTGAAGGATTTAAATGATATCCAGGGATTTAAGGGGTTTATAAAGGATTAAGGTGAATAGATGTGAAATAAGGTGGATATCAAGTAATTTAGAGGGATTAAGACGGATATTAGTGATTTGGGTATAAGTGTAATATCGAGATTCTGGGGGATTATGTAGGATTAAGTTGAATATCGGGAGTTTTTGCTGGGATATCGGGCATATTTAAGGATATAGAGGTGCTCTAAAGGGCTCTTGTCCAGTTCATGCGTCCCATGAAAATTTATGCGTCCCATGAAGATTTATGAGTCCCATAAAAATTTTTGCGTCCCATGAAAATTTATGAGTCCCAAAAATAATTTATGAGTCCCATAATAATTTATGCGTCCCAAATGACCTTTCAAACTTTCAAACTTTGACCTTTCAAACTTTCAAACTTTGACCTTTCAAACTTTTCAAAATTTTCGCCTGCGGCGCAGAAAAGGGAAGAATCCTGGCTTAGGGATCTTCCGAAATTCTCAAAATTTTCACCTGCGGCGCAGAAAGGGGAAGAAAACTGGCTCCTGGACCTTCCAAAATTCAAAATTTTTGCCTGCGGCGCTGAAAAATCTAAGAAAACTGACTTAAAGACCTCCAAAATTACAAAATTTTCGTTTGCGGCGCTGAAAAATCTAAGAAAACTGACTTAATGACCTCCAAAATTCTCAAAATTTTCACCAGCGGTGCTAAAATGGAGAGTTGTAAGCACTTATAAAAACTCACATACGGTTCTTGTTTACAAGTTTAAGGAAATGTTGATGTATTTATATGTCATATACAGGTGGTGTCCGGAAAATTGGGCTCTGGAAAATTGGGCTCCAAGATTTTTCGGAAAATTGGGCTCCAACTTTTCGGAAAATTGGGCTCCAGCGGAATTTTGGGCTCTACGTGAAAAAAACGGAAAATTGGGCTCCAATTTTTTAGGCGCGGGGAATTGTGGGCGTCAGAGTGAATTTTTGGATTTATTCGAAAAATGACACAAAATTCTCTGGAATAACTATTTTTGTAATGTTCCTAGTGGGTAGATCGGCATTTCAAAGCTGAAAATCAGTAAAAAGGAATAGGTTTATGTTACTGTTGTAGAACAATTTTAGGAAAAAATCTAGACAAAAAAAGGGGTAAACAATTTTAGGAAAAAATCTAGACAAAAAAAGGGGTAAACAATTTTAGGAAAAAATCTAGACAAAAAAAGGGGTAAACAATTTTAGGAAAAAATCTAGACAAAAAAAGGGGTAAACAATTTTAGGAAAAAATCTAGACAAAAAAAGGGGTAAACAATTTTAGGAAAAAATTTTAGGAAAAAAATTTTTCTTCTCCCTCATATTTTATGCTCCTAATCGTGAGTTTTCTTAGAAAGTGCTGTTCTACAATGTAAATACGGTAACTTTCACGGGTTCCGGGTCGTCCCATATCGAATACCTTTGTATTTACAAAGCTCGCTAAACAACAGGAATAATAAAATAAAATTAAATATTTTAATTTTAGATAAAAATAACTACATAGATATCATCATTATTTTCTTTTTATTTGTGAAATAAATAAAAACTTCATTAAATCGAATTTAAATTTTATTTTATAGACAGAATTTAAATTATAATACAATTTTTGTTTTATTTTTAAAAAAATATTTTTTTAAATTCTTTCTAGAGAATGAATAAGAACATTGAAAATGATAGAAAATCCGACAAAATTATTTGTATTTTAATAATTATTTTAATCTCTTTTTCATATTTTTTATACATTCTTTATTGCAATCAATTAATTTTCACATCAGAAGAAAATTTATCTTCAAAACCTGGATGGCTTAAAAAAGGGGTAAACAATTTTAGGAAAAAATCTAACAAACATTGAAAATTCCCCATTACCCCTATATTACCCCAAACTAAACAAAAATATAAAAAACATGAAAAACTTCTTGAGAAGGGAGGAATGAAATTAAAAATTATCGAAATAATTGTAGCCAGGAAAAAAATATTTTAAAAAGTCTGCAAAATTTATTTAAAAATTACTAATAAGTATATAAATTTTCAGATAAGAAATTATAGCCATAGACATTTTAACTACCTAATACCCTTAATCTAAATTTAATAATCTAATAAAAATACATAGTATAAGTATTTATTTTAGAGCATTCCTATGAAATGGCCACAACCACTAATTCTTATGTGGAATAATTATTATGGTGAAAATTTTTTGAAATATTGGTCAATAAGCAATTTAACTGAACAATGCCCTTATAAATGTCGTTATACTGATGATAGAAACTTGTGAGTTTTTAAGAAAATGTATGAAATAATTCGATTGTGGATGATAATTTTATCATACAAAAAGTGGAATCCATAAAAAGTCACTTCCATTCAAAAGTTCAGTTCGGTTCCGAGGATTCCATTATATTTTAAATAATAGATTTACCTAATTAGAAAATTGTAAAAAGTATTTAATTAAAAAACATATTTTAGGGAAAGGAATGCAACGGTTTTGTTTTTCCACATCCGGGACAAAGTTGATCCTTTGCCCAAACAACGATCACCAGAACAATTATACACATTTTTTGTAATCGAATCTCCGCCTCACACTTGGAATTGGGGAAGATATTTTCCTCGCAATTTTTTTAATATTACAATGACATATAGATCAGATAGTGATGTTAATGTGCCTTATGATATGTTTGAAAGTTATAATTTCCAAGATTTGGACAATTATAAAATAAGTTTAGATGACATTTGGACTGAGGATGAGGTTATTAATAAAAATTTGATAATTATTTATTAAAAATTTTGTCAAAAGCTTGTTAATACAGTCAAATCTTACTACCTCTCCTCCCTCCCCCCCCCCCCCGCAAGTTGAGTATTTTGATAAATACTTATTTTAGAAAAATATTTTTTCGAGAAAAATTTCTTATGCTTTGATAAATTTGAGAAAATATTTTATTTAAAATAAATCTTAATTAGTTTAAACACCTAATAATGATAGTAAATTTTTATATATTTTGAATAGTTTCTTTTTCTAAAAGCTCGTTATTGTATAAGAGAAGAGGACTTTTTTATTTTATAGTCTCATATATTACCTCCTTTTTTGTAATTGAATCACCAGTAGCTTAGTAAACGACTTTCAGTCCCAAGATGGATCAAAATGATATTCGACTGTATAATTAAATTCTTTTAAAGATTAATAGTAAAATTTCCAAAAAAGAGAAGTTAACTTTACAATTTGTTTCAAATTGCAATACAAATTCAAAACGGGAAAAATATATTGAAGAATTAAAAAAATATACAGAAATCACACAAATGGGTTGGTGTGTTGGGAAAAATGATTGTGGGCGTGAATGTGAGGATAAATTAATTGGTATGTGGAAATTAACTAAAATTAATTTGTTAATTAGGAAAATATTTAAATAATAGTTTTGGATGTTTGTATATACATATTTCCTTGTATGTTTGTAACCAATTTTAAAACAAAAAAGTCTTATAAACTTGAAATCGGAACTAAAAGACCAAAAATTGGCTATAAGAAATTTTAATTGTTACACTAAACTCCTTGTAAATCAACACAATACCTAAAGACAGCTTTTTAATTTTCAGATTCCCATTTCTTTTATTTGGCCTTCGAGAATTCTGTTTGTGATGAATATTTGTCAGAAAAGTTTTGGAGAATTAAAAATTTGATTGTCCCTGTAGTTTTGTCAAGAAAAATTTTTAAGAACGAAACTATTCCGAAAGACTCATTTATTGCGGCAGATGATTTTGCAACTCCAAAGGAATTAATAGAATTTCTGAAAGATGTAGCAGCAGACAAAAATCGTTATAAAAGGTAAGTTAGCTTTAACTCTTATTCATCATTATAGACAATTGAGTTTTTAGACTTTATATTTAAAAGTTTGCAAATAAGTTTAGACTTTTAAACAAACTTAAAATGTTTGGAAAAAGTTTTACCCTGGGTAATTATTGTTTCGATCTCACGCTGGAGGGGGTAATTATTCGAGAGGAGGTGCTAAATGTGGGGTATATCTCAATAAATTGAGGAGGGATTAATAAACTGTTTCAATAATTAAAATTGACAATTACCTATCTATTCAATATATTTAAGATTTGTGTAAAAAATGTGTGGGTAATTATTAAAGAGGGTAATTATTTGAGAGAGGATAATTATTCGGGCTGTACATACATATATCTTTAAATTTCAGTTATTTTAATTGGACAAAAAAATTTAAACGAACAAAATACGCAAAAGAATTTTGGAACCCAACTTGTAAACTCTGTACTTCTTTACAACCTTTTTGTGATCTTTGTAAATTAGCACATACAAACAAAAAGGAATTGAGAATAAATAATATTTATGCTTTTTGGGATGGAGGAGGGAAATGTTTACATGGTTATGCTGAAAATGTTCTTTTAAATTAGAATTTTAATTGTTTTTTTAAATACGTGTATTTAATCCGAAGCACTCATCACACACTTTCAAATTCGTTCTGAGAGGATTATTTTTTTAAGTTTTTAGATCGCGATATTATTTATTTTCTCATTAAAAATTAATTTATATTTTATTCAGAATTATTTTTAGAAATTCTTTTAATTAAAACCAAAAACAACAAAATTTAAACTAAAAAACAGAATTTTCAATTATACATTTCTAAAACATTTTTTAATTTTATTTATGTATGTTTCTAAATATTTCTTTATCTATTTATTTATAACATTTATATGCTTCTTTCATTCACATAATTTTTTAAGATAATTTTAAGTTTCTTTAAGTACATAGTAAGGTTGGCTGATCCGGATATCCAGATCCGAAAAAAGGCCGGATATCCGAAATTTTCGGTTCGGATCATTTTTGTTTTATACTATTTATCAATGGAAATGTTCATAGAATTTTTTATTTTATTTTTAGTAATTGTTTAAGGGCGTTTTTGCTAGGTTTTACAAACTGTTCAATGTATTTTGGAACACCTCATTTTTTGAAAATTTTTCATAATTTTTGTTAAAATTTTTGCATATCTAAAATTCTTTGTAAAATAGGGTAATTTTTGAAGCTGAATCAATATTAAAAGAAATTATAAAAATTGGACAAATCTAAGTTGACTTATCGGAAAAATTGGGGGTGTCAACCTATTTTGGAACGGACTTTATTCCCTATGTTTGTACAGAAGATAAATAAATAAAGTTTTAAAATTCGACTTGATAAAAACAATTTTTATTTTTTATATTTAATTTTTTTAATTTTAATTAATTAATTGTATTTCATTATTCAATTATATTTTATTTTAAATTATTGTTGGGAGGAAATGTTTGAGATTAAATTTTTAATTTGTAAAATTCAGAAAAATGATTGAAAAAATATTTTTGTTATTTTTACTAGACAGCAAATATATTAATATTCAAAACACTAAAAGAATATATTTATTTATTTTTTTTAAATAAATTCAATTTTACTCTAAAATAAAATTTAAATTGTTTTTAATAAATAAATAATTATTATAATACAAAAAATGACTAAAATTATTGTAAATAATTTAGTACAATTTAATAAAAAAAACTTTTTTATTGTTATTCCCTTTTCAAAAAATATTTCTATCAAGGGATGATAATTTAACTAAAAATTCTAGATGGCTTAATTAGTATTAGAGATTGCGCGACCATTATGAAGTATGGGATTTTATTTTATTCCGAATTCAGATATCCGAACTTTTCGTTTTTTTTTTTAAATATTTTTAATTTCGATATTTTTGAAATTTTTAGATTTTGGATCTATGAAAAAAATTTTTTATTCAGAAACAACTCTGTTCATGACCAACTCCATTTAGTTAGAATTACCAAAAAAGTTTTTGATGATTTTTGATATAAAATGCGGATTTTTTATTTCAAAATTGCGGATTTTAAAAAATTCGAAATCCGAGCCCTGTTTTAAAATAATGCCCTATTTTTGCACTATTTTTGAGTAGCTGCGCCCTATTTTAGTGTTTTGGAAAGGACAATCATTGTTTATCATATATTAAAGGTAAAAATTAACGTAAGTTAAATGTTATTTCAAAACCTAAAAATGTTAAATATCGAAATTTCGAATGGCTCTGCTTGAAAATCGAAATTTCGAAACAGATCTTTTAGACATGGGTGATAGGACTCGAGTTTAATTGTGAAAGGAAGAGGGGTGAAGAGTGATGAAATAAAGAGGAGTGAAGATGGAGCGTAAAAAAGAGGGGAGATCTCGACTGACTATAGTAAAGCAAGCGTCGAATTAGTTTAATTAATTCATTTATTAAACTAATTTAATTAATTTTATTATATTTATTAAATAAGTCAAAATGTTAAAACTAATTGTTTTAAAATTAATACATAATGTTAATTTACTCTAACAAGTATTTTGCTCTATTGAAGAAGACATTTCTTCCAACATTGAGGCAATAAATGAAAATATAATTCAACAAATTACTTCAACTCTAAACAATGCCAAAAATTGTTTTGACCCCGAAAAATGTGTCAATACATTTCTGAATAAAATGGCTAATTTTTATAATTGCCATTTCAATCATTTAAAGGAATTTCTGCTTTTTGTATAATTTCAAAAAAATTCGCTAGAAATTAATTATCCAATTACAGCATATTTTTACTGAGTAATATTAACTAAATTGATTCCTGGCTGAAAGTGGAGTTTGAGTTAAGGAGCAGAGATGGATCGGAATTCCGAGTTCTTGTTGGTTTTCGAAAGTTCAATATCTCCTGATATCCTCAACCCTGATCCCGGTCACTCCAAAAAACACAGTAAAAATAACCTTACTTGGGCAAATTCAATTGAAAATACAAAAAATCCTCTCTCTAATAAACCCCAACCCATCTACAAACCCCAACCTAAATCCTACAATATCTCTTTTGATCCCTCAAATTACACTCAAGAAAGCACCATAATTTGCCACTTTACAATTTTAAATATTAACTCAGTTTTGAAAATAAAATTTTATTTCCGACTTCCGATTTCCCACGTTTTTTTTCCTTCCGATTTCCGAAAAAAAATTTTGATTTCCGAGTTCCGACTTTTGAGCCAGTTCCGGTTTCCGGCTCTTCCTATTTCTGATACCTCTGATTGTTCCGACCCACCTCTGTTAAGGAGGAACGAATTACTATTAAAATTATGTTAAAATACTGTTTTCTAACCTAGGCCTCGACCTCGACCTACTCTAGTTAGAACAAGAAAAATGGGAAATCAAGTACACGGTTCATTGTGGTCGTTGCTAAAATGCCGGAAAAAGAATAGGATATAGCTCCAGTTCTTATTTATACGCTTGCTTTAGCAACCACAGCTTTAAAAATAAAAAACACAATTGCTTATTTACACTTTAAGAGAAATTTTTCTTAATTTGCCAGAATTCTCTCCAGAATGCCGGAATTCCTTTCTTTAGCGACAAAAGGTTAAACGTTTGACAAATTTCGAAACCCAAAAATTAAATGTTAAATATCGAAATTTCGAATGGCTCTCCATGAAAATCGAAATTTCGAAACAGTTCTGTTAGACATGGGTTATTAATCATGATAGGACTCACGAGTTTAATTGTGTAATAAAGGAAAAAGGGCAAAGAGTGATGAAATAAAAAAAGAGGGAAGAAAATTGGACTGGCATTAAAGCAAGCGTCGAATTAGTTAGAATTACAATAATTCATTTATTACATTTATTAATTAAATTTTAAAAGGTAAAAATGTTTAAAACTATTTGTTTTAAAATTAATTCTGTTAACCCCCGATTTACGGTGATTTTTGGGGTCTCAGGATCTTGGCTCAGGGTAAAGATATGGGTAAAGTAATTTTTTATTTTTCATAATATCATGTATCTTTGCTAGAATTTTTGTAGATTTTTCCTAGTCTTGGAAATATTTTTTTGAAAAGTGGACTGTATACTTTTGTGGAGTTCGAAAATGAAAATTTTGGGCTAAAAATTTTTTAATAAAAAATCAGCCAAAAATCGATTCACATCTTGTTAGTTTTTCACTAGAAGGTGTGTATCAAAATTTTCAGAAAATTTGGATCATTGGAAGTGAAAAATCTCGAAAAAAAGAGCGGACACACGAGGAGGTGCGAACATTTGCCAAAAATTTTTCCGCGCGACTTCCACTCTGTATCCAAAAAAGGGATACACACTTCGAAAATTCTTAATTATATTAGATCCTTAGTTATTTCTCTATCATGTAAATTTTATTTGATCTCAATATCCTTAATTTGAAGAAAGTTATTCCATAAATAGTTTGTCCTAAACATTTCTTGTCACCCTGTACTAATTGGAACAGTGTAGTTTATATGTACACCCATCTCGAATACCTTTTGTATTTACAAATCTCGCTAAACAACAGGAATAATAAAATAAAATTAAATAATTTAATTTTAGATAAAAATAAATTATAAATAAATGAAACATTTATTTATTTTAAAAATATTTTTATTATTAGTTTTAAATAATATTTTTTGTAAAAATGATAAAGAAATTATTGAGATTGAAAAGATGGAAAAATTAACAAATTTATTTATTAAATTTCTTTCAAGCGATTGTAAAGATGAAATTCCTAGTGAAGATTTAATTATTGAATCAATGAAGTTTAATTACAAACAATTTCTAGATTCTTTAATTAATTCAGGTATTTTAAAATATTTTTAGTTATTTTTAGGTTTTTTAATTAATGTTGAATAATTGTAAATGTTTGTTACTAGACAGTTATTAGAGCTCATAAATTTGGTGTTCCGATAAAAGTTAGAATTTCGTTCCTAGATATTTATGGCTAGCAAAGTTTCCTCCCAGCCTAGTCTCATTATCAATTCACATCCAGTATGAGCGAATTTCGCGTTATTTATTCGAAATTACCACAAATACAGTGCTTCTAATCTTCAACAAAAAACGCAAGACCGGCCGAGATTTTCCAAGTCCAGTTCTCTAATCGGTCCGGGTCTTTAACCCCGACGAGATTACCAGAAAAATTCGGCCGGATTCCGTCTTGGCTATATTCTTTACTCGTATTATTGTAAAAGTTTGAATATTGACAATAATATTAATATATGTATATAGCTATTTACATACGTTAAAAATTAAATATTTATAATTTAAAGTTCCAAATAAAATAAATTCAACATCTCATTCAATATCTCCAAACTTTTCTGAAAAATTTGAGGAATTTGTTAATGAAAATTTAAAAATAGAAAAACGTTTAAAACAAATAAATAATTCAAAAAAAGAATTTTGTGTTTTACATTGTTTTATGGAAAACTGGATGAAAAATAAAATACTTTTAAGTAATGAATTGTGGAGGAATGAGATAATGAATAGTAAATTTACTGAAATTTTGAATATTGTTAGTTTATTTAATTATCAATTTGTAGCCAGTGCTGGGTATGGTTCCGTCAGCTAGCTCCGGAGCCCGGCTCCGAGCCGTCTCCAGCGGAGTAGAGCCGGGGCCAGGGTTTTTCAATAGCCCACGACTCCGGCTATATGTCCCCTAAAAACCGGTGAAACAAAGGAAAAGTGTTTGAAAAAGGTCGGAGCCGAACCAACAAATGTCCAATACCCTCCTGCATTGTTTGTAAACCAAAAATGTTAACATTTTTAGTTTAGTTTTAAAAAATATTACCTATTCATACATTTTTATTAAAATCATATTGACGAGTTAAGACTGAACTATTTTCAAACTCGTTAAACTCGAATTCGATTTTTCAACGCACATTATTTCAAACTACATATTAACAGAAAATATTTTCAGAATGATCCAATCATTTATTCATTAGAATTTGACTGCAATAACGAAGAAAATACAAATAAAATTGTAAAAATGTTTGAAGAAAAATCAAAAGATAAACAAATGCATAATATTCATTATTCAACAATAAAATATTTAATTAAAAATTCACAAAAAATACAAGAATTCTTCGTATATAATAATATAGCAAAGAATCGTTTATATATTTTAATTGGAAATGAATTGGGGAATTTGGAAATTGAATATCCTATTCTCCTTCCATTTGGTTTGATCTTTAAATAATTAAACTGAGGATTTAAAAAGTTTGACAAGGGGTAGGAATCGGGCGTGATGATCATCTCTTTTTCCTCTCTACATCTTTGGACTGTTATTTAACAGATATAAATTTTAAAATTTTTAAGGTATTATGGAACCCAATTACCAGTGGTATTTATATAAGAAAGTACTTTTGCTAGAAGAAAAAAATGAAAAATCATTATATCAAACAAAAGAAGAATTTGAAGAAAGTTTAAAAGCAGAAATGAGAATTAATGCTTCTCTTTTCTTTAAGCGGGTTAGTTATTGTTTTTGTCAAGCTGAAAAGTTTTATGTTCACGATGAAACAAATAAAACCTATATAAAATTTAAAGAAATAGTCGACGAAATGGACATTACTTTTTATAATTTAATTAAAAAAAGAATTGAAATTGCCAATTGTTTTATTTACACATATTCAATTATAATCGAAAAAGCAACTAATTATTGGGATAAAAATGATAATTTAACTGATGAAGAATATAAAAAATTTGACAAAGAAATTAAAGAGTTAGTAGGGGAATTTAAAAATTTTGAATTTAAAAAAACAGTTGAAGAATGTGAAAGGGATTGGTTAACAAAAGAAGGGAAAGAAGAAATATTAAGAGATCCAAGAAAATTTCTAACATATAAACATGCCCAATATTTAAAAAATTATTTAAATAATAATCAAAAGGAAAAAGAAAAATTAACAAAAAGCTTTAAAAGCAAGGCAATATTAGCCAATTTAATTATAAACGACGATGATTTTATTCATTTGGATAAAGAGTTAAAATTGAATGTATTGGAAGGTAAGTGAATAATAGAGAAATAAAAATTGTTAATTTGATTAGTTTTACAAATCTGAAGAGTTTGTAAAAATTAATCTTGAAGACAAAACCCTAGGCGTTGGAATAATTTCTTTTTTTTTAATCATTAATATAAAAATCTTTGTCTTCTTTCTTTTCAAAATCAACTTTAATATTTAGATTACAAAAAAGATGATATAGTACTAAAAGAATATTATTCAAATGTTTTTACATTAAATGATGAAAAATTAAAAAAATAAATAAAATGTCGGCAGATTTTCTAGTTTTGATTAAATATATAGATGGAATTGTTAATTCTAATAAATGGAAAATTAAATATAATAAAGTTAGACATTTGGGATTTTTTAATTCTAATAAGGTTTTACTTCATAAATCTTATTGGGGATTTTATCTGGAGGACTCAAATGAACTTGAATGTTATGGAAGATTTAGAAAAATATTAAGTGTTATTGAAACCGGCAGATCAAAAGATGAAAGAGGAATTGAGGTATCTATTTGATATATTAAATTCTTTAACCTTTTTTGTTTATTTATGAAAATTTTCTAAAATTTTCGATTAATCACCTACAGTACTAAAAGGACTAACTGAAATCTAACATATCAAAAATCTGAAAAGTATTTTCTAATTTTGAACTTTTTCGGTTTTCGAAGATTATTTTATTACAAAATTACTTATTTAACCCATAGAATTAAGTTTTTCAAAATAATTTAGACGGAAATATCCTATGATGAAAATATAGATGGAAATTTAGACACAAGTGACATTGAAGGAAGAATTAAAAAATTACATTTAAATAAATTAGAATTTTTCTTAAAAAATGAAAATTTTAGGAAGGATTTGGCTATTAGTAAGTTATTTTTTGGATTTTTCTATTTCAACCTTCCGAGTTTTTAGCTGACCTTTATTAATAAAAGTGTAAATAAAAAAATACAGCTTTCGTTTAATTATCTAATATTAATTAATCCTAATAAAAATTAATTCCATTATTTAATTTAAGAATTAAAAGAAATTGGAGAAGAAAAATTTAAAAAAGGACTTGATTTATTTATTGAAACAAAAAATATAAATAAAATATATGAAAATATAAGTAAAACAGATATTAGAACGGAAGAAGAACGTGAAGCAGAATTTAAAGCTAAAGAAGAGGAATATGTAAAAAATATTGCTCTTTGGGAGGAAGAATTATTAAAGGAGGAAAGTAAAGGGAAAGGGAAGAAAATTAAAGAGAAAAACAAAGAAAAAACATCAGAAAATACAAAAAAGAAACAAAAATCAAAATCTTCAAAAAATAAAAATATTGCAAATACAAGCAATTCAGGAAAAGAAAAACAAAATCAGAAAGCACCTGAACAAACAATTCAAATAAAATCAGAAATTGTTGAGGAAAAACAAAAAATAAAAGAAAAGCCTCCTCCCCCTCCTAAAAAGCCAAAAAAGAAATTAACAAATAAATTAATTGGAGGAAATAATGAAAAACAAAAAAATATTTCTTTTTCTTCTTCAACATCTTTAAATGAATTAAAATTAAAAATTTCTGAATTTAAAAATGAACAAATAATTAGTAAATTATATTTAGAATTTATCGAAAACCCTTCAATAGAAAAACGTTATTTAATTGATATAGGCATTATTATTAATGAAATATATAAACGTTTTGTTGCATTTAAACAAGTAAAAGATAAAATATGGCCATTAATTTATGAAGAAATATTTGGAGGAGAAATTTCAGGGAAAATGCCAAAATGGCTGGAAAATTTAACAGAAGATGATCAGAATTTTGATAAAGTAATTAATTTATTATTTGTAATGGGAGGAGGGTGTCTAAGTTTAAGTGAAGCTCTAAATATATTTTTTAACTTCAACATGTTCAACAAAAATATAATTAATAAGTATAGGTATGTATTGAACGGCCTTGCTTGAAAAGCTTTAACTCTGTCCATATTGTTTGAGCAGAGACACCAAACCCATTGACTAAGTTATTATTATTTTTTGTTGTTGCATTTTTGGTGAAATTGAATTTATGGTGTAGAAAATTGTAAATTTCATTTTGAGTTAGTGGAATTTTAAAATTGAGATCTTTATTACCGAAGAACATTTGTAGGAATTAATGGAATATTTGCGAAAACCCAATTCAAAGATTTCTAATAAAAACAGCCATTAATTAATATATCCGTAACTAATAATATTTTAAAGGTTTTTGTCAATATTCATCAAATTGAATTATACAACAGACTTAAATATTTAGTTAATTTAATTGAAGGAATTTTGAAAGTTGATAAAAATATTAAAGAAAAAACAATTTTAAATGAAAATAATATTTATTTTATTATTCATCAATTACATTCACAAAAATTAGTTTCTTCAACAGAAAATATTGTATTTATTAAAGAAAAAAGTCAAAATGAAAAAGAAAATATTATTTCAATTCTTTTTGGAGCTGAAAAGTCAGAAAAGGTTGGAGAATGGTTTAATAAAATTGATGAACAAATAAATGATTGGAATAAATTTAAGAATCAGAGGGATATTGGTATACATATATTTAATTTAAATAAAACTTTTATATGCCTGTTAAATAATAACTTTGTAGCATAGTCTGATCAAATATATCCTATTATAAAAATAATCCTCGAATCAAAAGGGGTACACCCCGATGTACCGCCGAGCTATAACTTTGTTCAAAATTGTTGAATTCATGGCGCCCTGGTATGGTTCGATGCTTCTCGACCAGTTGAATCGAACCATACCAGGACGCCATGAATTCAACAATTTTGAACAAAGTTATAGCTTGGTGGTATATTTAGCTCGCGGTACACTGGCCTGCTCACAATCAAAGGCTCTTGACTTACCTAATAGTAATTTAAATCGGTTAAGAATCAAAAAAGTCTTTCCTGAGAATATGGCTGAAAGGGTCTTAATAAAACAGGCTTTGCGGTACTAAACCATAAACAGAATTATTAGAGGGGATTTTATATGAGGGATATATCATCAAGTTTAGAGAGTTTTTTTGAAAGAAGCTTATTTATTAAAATATACTTTAGAACAATTCAAAACAAAATTAATTTCAGATAATCAAAATATTGGAGAATATGGCCCAGCAAAATATTTAAATCCAGAATTAACTCA
Organism: Meloidogyne enterolobii; assembly: GCA_963681835.1. Classification (NCBI taxonomy): domain Eukaryota; kingdom Metazoa; phylum Nematoda; class Chromadorea; order Rhabditida; family Meloidogynidae; genus Meloidogyne; species Meloidogyne enterolobii. The sequence continues at coordinate 1,290,441 of CAVMJV010000064.1, forward strand.
AAATTTAATATTTTCTGAGGAAAATGAAGATAATTTTAATTATGAAATATTTGAATTAATTGAATTAAATAAAGAAAATGATAAAAATATAAACGAAATAATTAAAAAATTAAAAAATATATTAAATAAATGGGCAGAAATATTTGAAGCTGATTATGAATTTTTGATTGGGGGATCTTTAATGTTGGAAGTAAATACAAAAAATTCTGATATTGACGCTATTTATGTTGTTAAAGAAGATACTAACAATGAGATAAATGATGAAATGGGAGGAGAAAATAATGATGGAACAAAACAATTAATCAGTAGAAATGCACAATTTTTCGGTCATTTAAATTCGAAATGTTTAGATGATAAAAAGGAAAATTGTTCTGATCAATCTTTTTACTGTCATTTATGTTTGCAGGTAAAATATGTACATATATCTTTAGCATGTACAAAACACTTGTTTTTCACCCGAAATGCCTGTCCAGCCTGCGCTCCCGGTCAACCCTAATCATTTAGATTGTTTGTTCCACTAGAAAGTATTTATCTAGCTTAGTGCAGCCTTCATTTTTAAATCACATTTGAGTACAAATGGGTCTATTTTTTCATCTCAATCGGAGCAAATTTTATTGCCGTATACCCTCAGATTCGGATTCCTCCAATCAAGAATCTCAATACAATTTAAGTAGAGTTCAATGTATAATTGTAGTAAAAAACATAAAAATTTAGGAGAAGGTTAATAATTTGAAGAGAATTAGTGAAATACGTGTTCCTTTATTGAAATTTGAATTTCATGGAATTGATATAGACATTAGTTTTGTACAAATTCCTGAAGAAATAAAAAATAATAAAAATTGGATGGATGAAGCATTAAATAATGCAATGAATAATAGTTTAGGAAGAGTTTTTCCTTTATCTGGTTATAAATCAAATTTAATTATTAAAGAATTATTACCAAAAGAAGAAGAAAAAATAAAAATATTTCGTTCGGCATTAATTTTATTAAAAATTTGGGCAAAAAGTAAAATACCTAATTTAGTAGAAAAATATTTTATTTTTTAAAAATTTATAGATAATTCTATTTATGGAAATCAATTTGGATTTTTGAGTGGTACTTCTATGTTAATTATGTTAACTAAAATTTATTTATTATATCCAAATACTTGTTCTGTTTTGGTTATAATAGATAGATTCTTTCTTTCATTTTTGACATGGTTAGTTTGAATAACTTTAATTTTTATATATCATTATAATTTCTTAAATTAAAAAAACAAAATAATAGTCTAATTTTCAAACATTTTAAAAGGATGTTCATTTTCTTAGCCCATTGATATTAACTGGAGTTGACATTAAATGTGATCCAAATTTATAGGGATTTTGTTTTCAAGGCTCTTATCCACCTAACCAAAAATTTTTCACTTTTTTGCTTTCTTTGACATAAAAGCAAGCAAAGGTCTTATTTTTATGTATATTGTGTGAAACGAACGCAAATCATCACAATTTTTAATTTTAAGGAATTGGCCTAGACCCTTCCTTATTGGTAAAATTGACGATAGTTTACTGCACAGTTGGAGAATTGATACTGAATTATTTGCAAGGGAAATAACATTTTTAAATAAGCAAGGAATTGAAGAAGATTGGGTGGATGTTGATAAAAAGGATAAAATTTATATAAAAATGGAAACGGAAAAAGTAAAAGAAAATGAAAAAGAAAATAATGAAAGATTAAAAAAACATTCAAAATTAATAATGCCAATATTAACACCAGCATATCCACAACAATCAAGTGCTTTTAATGTTAATTATTCAACAATGAAAATAATTAAACAAACAATTATTGAAGGTTAATATTTGGATTATTTTACAAAATTTTGGTATTTGGTGTCCGAATTCAATATGACCTTTTTCTGATCCGGATATCTGCCAACCCTAATCGACACGAGAAAATTTACAGGAATTTATATTTTTCATATCATTGGAATGCTCTACTCGATATGTATTTTAAAAACCCTTCTGAATCGTTAGGTCAACAACTTCACTATTAGTTACAATATACTAATGTTTTACGATTTTAATTTTTATTTATTTATACAATCGAGGTCAGAATGTAGTTCACTTACATTACATAAAATTGTTCAATCCTTATTCTAATTTTTAAAAATTTTCTATATAGGATTAAAAGGAATAAGACAAATCCGTCGCCAATCATCCACCAATTTTAACGAAGGATTGAAACAATGGATTAAAGGAGTTGATTTTGTTGATAAAGTAATTTTAATTTTTTGTTGATTTAAAATTATTTTTCTTTTCAAAGTATCATCATTTTGTAACAATTATTTGTGTTGGAATTGATAAAAATATTGGAGAAGATTTTTGTAATTTTGTAAAAAATCGAATTAGAGTTGAATTGGTTTTGTCATTGGAAGAATATCCAAAATTAGAATATTCACATATTTCACCAAATAAATCAAAAAAAGGAAAATGTGAAAAAAGATTAATTGCTGGGAAAAAATTTAAAAAATTTTGGTAATTAATAAATAATTTTAAATTTAAATCTAAAATTAAATTTAAAGGGAAGACAATTGGTGTAAACAATGGATTGTTGGTTTAAATATGCCTGAATTATTTAATTATTCAAATAAAGAAAAAATATCTTTAAATTATTATTTTTTAAAGTTTATTAAAAAAATTAAAGGAAAATATATTAAGGTTTATATTATATATAAAATATATAATATATTAAAATAAAAATAATTTTTATTTTAAACATTTTATTTAGCATAGAAAAATTGAAAGAACTAATGTGGCTATTCATTTACGTTATACTGATATTCACAAAGCTAAGAAGTTTTGGGGAGATAATTAATGAGATGAATTTTCCCTAAAAAATCTTCGACAACAAGAACCGGATCAAAAATTTTTATTTAAAAAACTTTATTTTTCTCTACACGGGAAGGGCTACAAGAAGGATCTTGAGGTTCGCAGAGCCACGGGCAGGTGAAGTACTAAACATTTTCGGGGAGAAATTTCAGAGTATCAAAGAATTAACGTAATAGATGTAACTTTTCGATTTTCGGACGGTCACGAACCCAGAGTTCCTTTCTACAGAACCAGAATATGTACGGGGAGATTCTGGGAAAAGGGTAGTCATTATCAGATTAGTTCGGGCTCTTTTCCACTCTTGTTTTCCATTATGTTTTCTTCCGTTCTTACACCTTCCGTCTTCAACATTTAAGGGCTCGACCCTTCCATTATGTATATAATTTATTATATTATTTAAACCCATTTATTATGTAAAGCATATAAAGTATGTAATATGTACATAGCTATGTATTTAATTCCTAAGGCTATGCATGGATCAGTGTGGTTTCGCTCCAAGCCTCCTAAATAGTCTTTTGCATTAACTAAAGGAGAAATAGCTATAGCACAGTTTTTATGATTATTATTATTAGCTATTTATTCTGTGAATAAACTTTAGTCAAAAAGTCTTTTTTGATTTTAAATTAAATTAGAGAAGGAGCGATTTAATAGAAGAAACTATTTATAGTTTAAAAGCGAGTTGCTAAATAATTTTGCTCTAAGTTTTTCCAAAAATTTTTACAAAAACATAATTACATATGAATTTATTTAGAAAAAAATTATTGAAATCTTTAATTCTTTTTCAAAATTCTTATCCAACACGGATTGGTGCTACTTGGGTAGTAGCCATTATTTGAGTTGAGACCATTATATTTCGATTCACAACCATAACTGAAGTTGACTTTTTCTCATAACCAAAAGTTTTGAATAAAGCTTTGCGATGTTCAGAACTTTAAAAATAAATATTATTTTTTTAATTTTAAAGTTAAAAAAATACCTTGATAGAAAAAGTGCAGGTACTTCACATGTCGAACTCAGAGAGCTAACACAATTAATTCCCAAATTAATTAATGTTTGTGTATCGCTACTAAAATTACTAAAAACTCCATTATCCACTAAATTATAAGCAGTTAATGAAAACATCCAACCAAAGATTTGGATGCCCATAATTATAGCTATTGACTTGAATAGGGCCATTCTTCCAGCATTAACTTAAACAAAGGTCATTTATATTTGAGACGTTGATTAAAAATTTATTTAATTTTAAATCGGATATTTAAATATGTATGTATTATTTAGGCTTTTTATTTCGTTATTTATTCTCGGTTTAACTCAGTTTGAAAATAAAATAAAAGTAAAAAACAATTATTACTTAGCCCTTTCTTGCGGTCCCAAAGCACTTTTGCTATCATTATAATATAGCAGGCTAAAGTAATCCAATTAAATACCAAACAGGCAGCATGAAAATTAGTTTCTCCTTGTGCTGTGATTAGATCGCTCAGATAGCAAAGATTCGGACTTTAATTAGTTTTTTTGTAAGAATATATTTAATATAAAAATATTTACCGAGTAGGGCCTTGAGCTGTCGTAATAATTACGGTTGTGATGAAAGCAAGAGGGAACAGACTTGAAATGCCGTACATTAGGGGAGTATGGAAGGAATCTCCGCGAACGGAATACCTAATTTTTAAGGAATAAAATATTTTTGGAAAATTAAAAAAACAAACCAAATAGGGAAAAACATGCTAAGAATTCTGTCAATAGCAATCATAACCATTAACGAATAAATATTGAAAGAACCAGCTATTGGCAAAGTATCGGTTAAAGCACATAACCATAAAGGTATTTGTGTGTTTGTAATCATAACTAGCCAAGTTGGGATTATTTGAATTTTGGCTAGAACACAACAAATTGCATAAATCCCTATTAAACGATGGCATGTTCCGTTCAGTGTTCTTTTTAATTTAATAATTATTTTAAATTTGTGAAATGTGTGAATGTCTGTATTAGGAATTGCGACTCCCGAAATCAGAAATTATAATTTCCTTGAAAATTTCGATTCCCGAATTTTTCTGAAAGGCTGGAATTTCCGATGGTTTTTTATATAATTTTTTAAACTTTTTATTAATTTTCCTCAAAATTTCCACCTGTAAAGCTAATAATGTGAGTTTTACCGGTAATTATTTCTTAAAAATTCCATTGTATATTTACTGTGAATATTAAACGGAAGGAATTCTGAAGCTATTATTTACCCCAAATATAACACTACCTACTCATAATTTATCGAATATATCTTACTTAAATTTAATAGTCACATAAGCAAGTATAAGAAAGCCAGGAATTCCAAGTTGATCAACAATTGTATTTATTGTGAAGGATATCTCTTGCAAATCAAATGTCATTTTAATATATTTTTTATTTAAATTTAAAATAAACTTTTCTTAAATTAATAAATTTATATAATTTTTAAATTAATTTTGTTAGTCAAAAATTTTAATTAAAAAAATTTTTAAATGAAATATAAAATATCTCAGAATTTTAATAGGTATTTAGCATGCAAATTAATTTTAAAAAATGTTACTTAAGTTCAGATTTAATTTAAATATTTATTTCACGCAAACACGACAGTACAATCTTTAATTTTAATAAAAAAGTTTTTAAAAGCTAAATTTCTAAAAATTATGTAAAAGCTACGTTTATTAGAAAGGTGTTAAGTTAAACTTTGACATCATGCTTAAACTCGAAAAATCAGAGTGGAGTTATATCTATTAGGGAATTATACTCAATTCGATTCTTAGAGACGTGCTTTGCCTGATTTTACGATCTACCCACACTTTACTTCCCTTCAACCCGAAAATTTATTTTAATTTTTGTCCTGAATAATTAATGAATTTTAATTTTGTTGAAATAATCATCTCCATGTACTTATTCCCAAATTAATTAAACCATTAAAAGTGCTTAGGCGAAATTGACGGGATTGGGGAATTTTAATGAATATTCCCTTGTTCGAGAATCTTTTTAAATACTTAAACAAAAATACTTTAGTATATAAATATTCTCATTAAATAAAAAAATAATGTTTAAATTTAATTTTATATATCCGGAATATATTTATTATTTAAAAATATTTCCCATAAATATATAAAGTTTATTTAAATTTCAAAAAAAAAAACTTAAAAATTGAAAAAAGATATTAAAAAAAAAGGTTTTATGTGAAAAGTTTTAAATTGAAAAAAAAATTAAAAATACATTTTTTTAATTTTTAATGTTTTATTTTTAATTTTAAAAAAATAAAAAAAAAATTTTATTTTTTTTTAAATTATATTTTAATTTAAAGTAATAAAGTTTAAAAAATTATTAACATCTCAACAAGGAAGACATTTAACCTTTAAAAAATTTTAGATTTAAATTTTGAAGAAAAAAAATTTTTTAATCGCGTGTAACAAATAAAATATTTAAATAAAATTTGTATTTAAAATTTTTTAGTCACGCTATGAAAGATAAAATGTTTCAATTTTTAATTAAAAATTTTAAAAAATTTAATTTTTAAATATAATTTTAGAGTACAATTTTAGTACAGAAAATTAAACAAAAAAAAATTTAAATTTTTACTTAAAATTTTTTTGGAATTTTGGGGTTAAAATTAATTGGATTTATCTGTGTACTTGACACGATTTTATTTTTATTTTTTGTTTGATATTTTAAATTATTAATTCCAAATGTTTTCTTCAATGCATTACGATGTTCAGTGCTGAAATAATAAAAATAAAATTCTAAATTTTTTAATTGAGAGTTTGTTTTAAACAATTGAAATTTTTTAAATATCCTCCAAAAATTAATAATAAATTTCTGGATACTCAAATTTGCCTAGAAGCAATTTTCCTTTAAATTATAATTTCTAATCAAAAAACACCTTGATATAAAAATAGCCGGAACTTCACAAGTTGAAGTTAAAGAACTAAAACAATTAATTGCTCCACGAATTAATGTTTGTTTATCTTCACTCAAATTATTTAGATATCCTTTATCAACTAAATTGTAGGCAGTTAATGAAAATAACCATCCACCGATTTGAATTCCCATAATGATAGAAAGGGATTTGAATAAAGCTACTTTAACTGTATTCACTTAAAAATTTAAAATTTATTTACTCTTCAATAATAAACTCAACAAAATATCCTTCCCATTCCTCCCCCCTCCCTTCCCTCCCTCTACTCCCCCCCCCCAATCCCCCCTCCCCTCCTCTCTAAACACGAATAACAAATAAACTACCAACATTTCCCCTTATTTATATCCCATTTAATTTTGAAAATCATCACAATATAACAGGCCAAAGTAATAAGATTGAAGGCTAAACAAGCGTTATGAAATTTTGCTTGTCCCTGTTGGGTAATAAGCTCCTCAAGGTAGCACATGCTTTGACTGAATATATTTTATTTATTTTTTTAATTAAATTTTCTACCGAGTTGGATTCTCTATTACATTTATAATCACTAAAGCGATAAATGTGAGAGGAAAAATAATAGAGATACCATACATCAAACGGAAGTGAAATGAATTTTTTCGAACTGAATACCTGTAAAATTTTATTATTTTTGGGGGGAAATAATTCAGTCATTTTAATTTAAAGTTGAGTTAATCGGTCTGTTTGTAAAGTTAAGAAACAAACCAAATAGGGAAAAACATGCTAAGAATTCTGTCAATAGCAATCATAACCATTAAAGAATAAATATTGAAAGAACCAGCTACTGGCAAAGTATCGGTTAAAGCACATAACCATAAAGGTATTTGTATGTTTGTAATCATAACTAGCCAAGTTGGAATTATTTGAATTTTGGCTAGAACACAACAAATTGCATAAATCCCTATTAAGCGATGACAGGTTCCATGTAAAGTTCTAATAAAGTTTATAATTAATTGCTGTTTTAAAAACTATAGATAAGTATAACTCGAAGGTTCCTGGCAAATCCTTAGCAATGTAAATATTAGAGATCGGAATTTTGTTCCGTGCCGTATTCCGTACCGTAATACCGATACGGAATACCGATAAATACGGCCGTAGTACGGTACGGTCCGATCTCTAGTAAATATTCTAACAAAATCTTTCAAAACAAAATTTTTCTAACTAAAATAAATTCCTTAACATTTTCTTACAAAAATTTAAATACTACATATTAATGTTTAAAGTTCAAAACTTTTAATAATTTACTTGTATTTTATCGTCAAATAAACAATCATCAAGAAGAAAGGAATCCCTAACTGATCAACAATCATGTTCACGGTGACAGCAAAATTCATAATTTTCATAATTTTTCAATTATTCTACAACCTTTCTCGTTTTTTTTTAAATTTTTTTATTAGAGAGGAAATTAAACGGATATTTAATTTTAAAGGAAAATTAATGGTCGAGGAATAAGCAAGAAAAGTTCAAGAAAAGTATAAGCAAGAAAAGTATAGTATAAGCAAGAAAAGTATAAGCAAGAAAAGTTCAAGTTTATGTATATTCATAAAATATTCAATTAATTTACTCCAAACACCTCCACACATTCAGTTAATTTCAAGAAAAAATAAATTAATTTTTTATATTGTTTACTGTTTAAATTTTTAATTTAAAAATTTTTTCTAAGAAGTACATATATTTAAATAAAATTTTTTGAATGTTGCTTTAAAGTTTAAATTAATTTTGAGTAATTTCCAGATGTTAAATGTTTGCCTCCTTTTTCTCATTTAATCTAATAAATATTAAATTAATTTAATAAATTTGCTGTCGAAACAAAGGAAAAGATTATTATTTAGTTTAATAAACAATAAAAATTATTTAATAAATTGGTAATGGTAAAATTAGAATTTGTCTATACTTGGTAAAAAGAGGTTATTAGTGAGAGACGCTCTGTGTGGCGTCTCTCCTTTAAAAAACTATAATAAAAGTAAAAATAATACTAATTTAAGGATAAACTTTAATAACATTAAAATCTTTTAATTTATTATTTAATTTTCCCTTTTGTTAAACAAGAAGTAATATACTATACACATTTATCATCTTTAATAAATTTTTAAAAAGCCTAAATAATCCAAAAGTCTACATTTTTATTAAAAATTGTTTGACATTTTCCCTTCTGATTTTTCTCCATACTTTTGTTACTTCGTCTTAATGTACATGATTGGTGGTCCTTTTTAAATTGAAAAATCTCTTTACTTTTGCTATTTTCCAAAGAAAATTCATTCATCACTTTTTTACAATGAAATTTGAGTGTAAAGGGTCGATTATCAGTAGCACTCTCTGATTGAAGAAAATTCTAAAAAACAGAACATTATATGAAAGTTATCCATTCTCCCTAAATCATGTGTATGGGGACCTAATTCATACAGAAAAATTATGTGTATCGGATTAATGATCGGGCGATAGAAAAAATTCAGGGTCGAGTAAAGTTATTTTTGCGAAATTTTTCGCGCTAAAATTAACATCTTGAGCGATGTAGGCAAATCTTTGGCAAAATCATTCCATAATGGTCTAAAAAACTCGTATCGGTTTAAAAAAATGCCAGATTTCGGGAAATCCCGCGGCAACACTTGTTATGTTTATTTATTCATAACATCTCACCTCTTTACATTTTTCAATTAATTGTTCCATAATATCTTGTATAGTTCCGTGATAATTTAACATCGTTAAAGTTTTTTCATAATAATCATTGTTAAGTACTTTTTTTATTTTATTTTTGTAATGAAGCCAATTAAATAATGATTCAACATCGGGATCACTGTCCTTTATGATGTACATTTGTTCATTGTGGCCGGACCTTTAGTCAATGAACTTTGCGTCAATGACCTTTCCGTCAATAGCCTTCGTCAATAGACATCAATGAACCTTTCGTCAATAAGACTAGTTTGTAAGCGGGATTGTGGGGGAGTAAAATCGGATATATTAATAGGGAGGTGGAGACGTTTATTAGAGCTTTATGGAATATATTGAAGATTTATATCCGCCTAATCCATATGAATCCTCTGATGCCCTTTGATTCCATCATATCCCTTTGTCTCTCCTCTGACTCGCAACAAAATTTTGTTTTCATCGCGCAATTTCAGTGTTAACAGTTAAACGTCGCATTTCAGTGCCTCAGGGCCATTGACGAAAGGAATTGGCGGAAGTTTCATTGACGAAAGATTAGGGAACCGTTCTATATTGGTTCGGATATACATATTGTGGCGAAAATCATCATCAATTAATAGGTTTTGACAGTTGAGAACGACTTGATTACTTAACAATTTCTATAAAAATTGAGTTAAAAACTAGAGACCGGAATTTAGCACTGAACGGTATTCCGTACTGAAATACCAAAAAATACCGATAAAATTCAGAATTTTACCGTACCGTATTACCGACTGTAATACCGATAAATACCGCAAAATACAGAAAAATACCGATACATTTTCATCGGTACCGTATTCGGCACGGAAAAAATAAAAAAATTTATTGGTCGGTATTCCGTACCGTACTACCGATACGGAATACCGAAAATACCGTCGTAGTACGGTACCGTCCGGTCTATATTAAAAACTAAGAAAAACAAATACGAATGACAGTAAGAACTAACGGACGAGCAAAAAAACAAGCGGCCAAAAACTCATTCAATAACCTGATTTGGTATCGTTCCTATACGAATGGACACAAAAAATTTTCACCAAAAACCTAACCACAAACATACTTGATTAACAAATCTTATGTATTCCCATTTTTGGACCGTTCTGTGCGATAAAATTTCATTCTTCAGTTTCTTTCGGCACCTGAAACCTTCCGAAAGTAAAGAATCTGCGCGAATAAATGGGAAACGTTGTACCAACAAACATTTAATTTTACTGACGGAAAGACAACAAACATAACCTAACAATTATAACCTTAGTAAATTGTCCATCGTCCAGATTTATAAAGACGACATGCTTTGGGCAAACCGATTCCAGAATATTTAAATAATCAATGAATTCTTGTTCTTCTGTCTTAGATCTGATTGTTAAAATTTTGGTAAAAGGTATCAGTTTAAAACCAACGATTTTGGTGTCAAATCTCGTCGAATTGAACTCTATGAAAATAACTAGAGTTGATCAAAACGAGACCGATACCGAGACCGATACCGAGATTCTCGGCTTTTTTCCAATATCGGTCTCGGTTTTTTCATTCTCGGTCTCGAAACCGATACCGATATTCTCGGTCCATTTCTCGGCGAGAAACGATACTGACTCAAAGTAACAAAATTCTCAATATTGTCCAAGTTTTCGTCCATAATTTTTTTCGGATATCCGTCCATAACAGCGAAAGTGAATTTTTTTCGAATAAGGTCTTAAAAATTTAAAAAATTTGTGCCTGAGGCGCTGAAAAAGGAAGAAATTTAGTGACTTGGCCTTCCAAAATTTAATAAATTTTGGTAATAAAAAATGTTGAATTTTCCTATCCCTCGGCCGTTATATTTTTAAGATTTTGATTACAGAGCCTTTCGATTTTCGGCAACTGTTGTTCCCACCAGTGGATTAAGGGGATTTAAAATGATCGGAAGCAGGGATGATAGCATTGAGTTTGCGTATATGAGGGCAAAAATTGGAAGAAATCTGGCTTCATGGCATTCCAAAATTTTCAAATTTTTGTCTGCGACGCTGAAAATAGGAAGAATTCTTGCTTCTTGTCCTAACAAAACTACCAAAAAAACTACCTGTCCTAACAAAATTGGAAGAATTCTGTTGACTTGCACTTCTAAAATTCTCAAAATTTTTGCCTGCGGCGCTGAAATCAATGGTTTGTTAACCGAAATTTTCACTTCGGCCATCCGCGGATATCCGCGGATGGATATTCCTCAAAAGTTGTACGGATATAAACGGATACGGATGTCGAACTCACGTTGCCAGCGTGATCATTGCCAGCCTGATCGTATCCTGATGATGAAGAGTATTTATCTGATGATTTGAGTAGTAAACCCCCCCCATACGCCCACATGTCCCACTTGGACATGTGAGACGGGGGCATGGGGATGTGTTAAGGTGTAAGGGGTTTTCAGTTCCCATCCGTCCCAGTGGGACCGATGGGTGTTGGGTGACCTTGACAACAGTACAAGCAATTCTGCGGCTGAAAGGAGATGAACAAATGGGAAGGGGGTAGAATTTTGCCGCTATTAAATTTCTCTCATGTCCCACATGTTCCAGTGGAAAAATTTGAGAGGAACTGGCGGTAAAACAAAAGGAAACCTTTGCTTGTACAAGTACAAGCAATTTTACGGGTGGATGAAGGTGATCAAAGGGGGAAGGGGATTTATGTATTCCGTTATTAAGTTTCTCCCTTTCCCACATGTCCCAGTGGGATATTTGGGAGAAACTAAGGAAAATATAAGGAAACATAAGGATTTGGTCGCTTTTCTTTATTCTCTGCTGTAGCCTTCTGTTGCCATGATGTGACAAGATACAAGTACATTTGGCAGGTGATAAGTGATTTTGATTGATATGTGATTGATTGACATATGTATAAATATTTGTTTGAATGATAAGTGGCAGGTGTGATAATTGTCACAAGTAATATTTTTGATCAATGACTAATTAAATTTTAAAATAATTAAATCTTTGGGTGGAATCGAACCTTCACCATTTTTCCATATTAAAAACCATGTTGATTTGTACAAGGAGATGAACTAAAACTAAATCAAATTATCTGATTTATGTATTTCTTGTTACACTTTTGGCAGGAGTTGGAGGAAGAAATAAGACAAAGAAAAATAATTATATTGACTATTTTTCTCGCAAGGTCATTTGCGGTAAAAGTTAAAATAACTCTTTTCACAGTAAATTTTTCTTTTATTTTGTGGGGGATTAAAAAAATTCAAAATAAATTTAAATTTTTTGTAAAACATGAGGTTTGCAATAGAAATTAAAATTTTAAAATAAATTTTAAACCAAAATACTCTATAAAATTAAAAATTTTAAAATTAAAAAATATAATTATTTCTCACTTCATTTGTTTGTTGATATTAAAAAATTTTCGAAATATATTTAAATTTTTTTGAAAAACAAGAAGTTTATAATAGAAAGTTAAAATTTTAAAATAAATTTTAAAATTAAAATACTCAAAAAAAATTAAAGTTCAAAAAGTAAAAATTTAAAAGATAAAAAATATTGATTATATGAAAGTAAATGATGCAGATAAAAAATATTAAAATTTCAGAAAAAGTTTAAATAATTTCCAAATTTTGCGAAAGTTCAATTGTAGAGGGAAATACCTAAATATTTCAAACTGCAGATTTCACATTGTAAAGACGACAAATGTCAGCTTTCAAAATCCCGGCTTTTAAAATAACAATTCAAAAACCTGACTTTTTTATTTAATTTAGCTGCTCACTCATACTTTATTAATTATTATAGATCAACACGTAAATTATGTTGATCTTCAGGGTGTTATAAAGAAATTGTGCTATAGAAGAAGTGTGGGAAAATATGTAATTGATTTATTATTGAATTTTTATTTTATTGCAAATTTACCTCAAAACCTAATATTATTGATGAGTTTGGAAAACATTTATCATAAAGCTATGTAAATTTTTATAAGATCAAATAACCTTGAAATATGAAATAAAGCAAAGGAGAGATTTAATTTAAAATTTCCTTTTACTGAATCTTTACAAAAAAAACACAAACGAATTATGATTTGGAGTAAAATCATCTTGAAAATGGTAGAAATTGTTCTAATAAAAAGAATGACGTTTTTTCCTTTTATTTTAAGTTACCTCAAATTGATTGATTAATGAGTTTTAGTAAATACATGCTTAACTAAAAAATTTCTCTTGACCTTGACATGAAAATATTTCTTAATTGGGCCGCATGTATGAAATGAGGAGTATAAAAGCAATGCTTCTTTATACTTTTAATCATTTGAATTATAAAAACAAAAACAAAGCAATTCACATTTAAAAAATTCTAAAATGTCTTTTAACAATGGACAAAACGGGGCATCTCAAAACAAACGCCCACGATTTCTCATCCGCAATCTACTTCCTCACTTATTCAATAATACACAAAGCGGTGAGGGGGCAAAAGATTTGAAAAATAATTACCGAAAAATCGACTACGAAACTGAATTTAACCGAAAATTCAAAATGATGGCAACAACAGGGAAGTTTATTATTGAAAAAGTACCTGAGAATCCAGAGGAGTTATTGAGGGAAATTATTCAAGAGTGTATTGATCAAACTGTGGAGGAATCAAGGAATCAATCAGTCGAACCTGATCGATTAGGCGCTATAATCTCCTCGCAGTTGCTTGATAACGAAATATGGATACCTATTAGAAGGTTGGAAAAAGATACAGTAGACAACATTTTAACAAGATTCCAACTAGTTTCTCAGTCTAAAATAGAAAAGGGATCATTGTATGGTCAGCCATTCACAATAAAAATCCAGACGTTAGGGATTTCAGCACTCCCAAAAAATCAATCAATTAGAGGAAATGCACCACAAGGCAATAGAACAAAAATTCCTCAACTAAGGGATGAATTATTTATTAAAATTGTCAATCCTAACAACTTATGTTTATTTTATGCGTTGGAAATAACTAAAAAATATGTGATTAAAGAATTGGGGCATAGACGAAATTTTAGTAGATATCTACAAAATAACCATCGGCAAATGAAGGATGTTTTTGATCTGTTAAAAGCTGCAAAAATCCCTCAAGATCTCCCTGAATATGATGCCGTGGATTATGTGCCCGTTGTTGTAGACTTTTGGAACAATCAATACAAGGATACAGGTTATAAATTTAAAGTATTTGTTTTTGGAAGTGTAAACGAGAAGCCTAAATTTACATATGGAAGTGAAAATTTCAATGTCCCCATCTCAATTTTTCACTCAAATAACCATTTCGATGGATTAAGAAATGTTGGCGGAATGTTTGGATTAAGAGTAAAATATTGCTTTACTTGCGAAAAGAGCTTTAGAAAAGATAAGGAGCATAGTATGAGATGTAAATCGCGTTGCCATCTCTGCGGGCGTGTAGGGGGAGACAGACCATGTGTGGCAACAGCTGACTTCTTCAAAGAATGTGATGAATGTGGGAAAAAATACTTTAACAAAGATTGTTTTGAACACCATAAAAAAGGTAGCAACTGTCGACAAACAAAACAATGTGAGAAATGTGGCGTAATCTGGTCAATGAAGAATATCAAAAGAGGAAATCAAAGGAAACATGTATGTGGACAGAAGTGGTGCCAAACTTGTTTACAATATCATAGTATGGATAGAGGTTGCTTTATTCAGCCTTTAGAAATTAAAAAATCAACACCGTACCGTCTAGTAACATTTGACTTTGAAGCGACGCAAAATGAAAAGATAAAGGTAAACATGGATGAAGAAAGACGAATTCATAAAGTTAACTTCATCGCCGCAACAGTAACTTGTACAAAGTGTATGGAAGATGAGCAAAAATGGCGTTCCTCACTGAAAAATGCTGGGAACAATTGTATAATCTGCGGATCCAATCGATCAATCACATTTTCACATCGTCCATTTCAACAAACAACAGTCGATGAGCAAGTCATCACGCAGCAGCCACTTAAAGACTTTATTCAATGGATTCTGTTTGAACTCAATCCTCAATATTTAACTATGGCATTTTCACACAATGGAGGCCGATACGATATGATTATGGTTTTCAAAGAAATTTATTTGAAAGGTGTTGTTCCGACAATGATTCGTCGCGGTAACAAACTTTATGAATTAAAAATTCCACGTAACAAGAAATGCAATGAGGTTATATTTCGAGATTCATTTAATCTCTGTCCAGTCGCCTTGGGGAAGTTAGTTGGTGCATTTGGACTAAATGTTACTGAAAAACAATTTTTCCCTCATCTGGCAAATGTGCGCGAAAATTATGGAAAAATCCTGCAAAAACTACCTCCAAAAGATGAGTATTTGTATGGAGGAATGTCACCTGAAAAGCAAAACGAATTTGATCAATGGTATGAAAAAGAAAAAGACCAGCAATTTTGTTTGGATGAAGCCTTGGCTGAATATTGTACAAATGACGTACAAATACTCACAGAAGCGTTAATTGCCTTCAAGAATAAATTCGCAGAAATAAGCAAGCAGAAAAATATTGCTCCTGGTACAAAAGCAGAGGGAATAGATATTTTACGTGATGCAATGACCATTGCGTCAGCCTGTATGAGACATTTTCGGACCAACCATTTGAAACCTGATCATTTGGCAATTGTTCCCGAAAAAGGCTATGAAAATTGTGATAACCAAAGTGAACTAGCCCTGAAATATTTGCAATGGTACGAGGAATTAAAAGGAGTGCAAATCCAAAGTGCCCATTCCGAAGGAGGTGAACATGTGGTAGCTGGAAAATACAAGGTTGATGGGTATATAGTGACAGAAGATAGGGCAATTGAAATAAATGGTTGTGTTTGGCACGCATGCCAAAAATGTTTTGGAGATGATTTAAATAAAATTTTACCCAATGGAAAAACTGTGGGAGAAACACGTGAAGATGATTTTAAGCGCTTGGAAATAATTAAAAAATATATTAAAAATGTTGATATTATATGGGAATGCGAGATACATCAGATGCTTCGCCGCAACAAGAAAATGAGGAAAGTTTTTGCAAATTACCACAACAAAGGTCCAATAAAGATTAGAGATTGCTATTTTGGCGGAAGGACAGGTCCTCTACAAATCTACTTTGATGCAGACAAAGAAAATCATAAAATTGCCTACTTGGACTTTAATTCGCTTTACCCGTCAACAATTGCTACAACATCATTTCCGGTTGGGCATCCGAGAGTGTATGTTGTACCTCTAGCTGAACAACAAGTTTATTGGACAAGAAGTGAGCAAATTCCTTTCAAAGGAATTTTGAAAGTATTTATATTACCACCAACAAAGTTGGAAGTTCCTGTTATTCCAGTCAAATTTGATGAACGACTACTTTTTCCTTTATGCAGAAAATGCTCACTTGGATACCCGAATGGTGCAAATATCAAAGATTATAGTTGCCCACACAATGACGATGAGAGGGGATGGGTCTCAACATGTACCTCTATAGAGTTGGAAGAAGCTTTAAACGCTGGGTACAGAGTTACAAGGTTTTATAGGGCGCTTCATTATGAGAAATGGGATGATAATTTGTTCAAAAATTATGTTGCCGAATTTATGGCTATTAAAATTCATGCGAGTGGGTTTCCTGAAGGAATAGAAGGAAAAGAAAATGAGGATAAGTTTATGAAAGAATGTAGAGAAAAATTCGGAATTGAGCTTCAAAGAGAGAAAATGGTCCCTGATAAGGCTATGCGTTACATATCAAAGTTGATGCTAAACTCTCTATGGGGAAGGTTTAGTCTAAGAAATGGTCTATCAAAAAGTGTAGTCATCGACTGCCCTATTGAACTCG
This sequence comes from Meloidogyne enterolobii, assembly GCA_963681835.1. Taxonomy (NCBI): domain Eukaryota; kingdom Metazoa; phylum Nematoda; class Chromadorea; order Rhabditida; family Meloidogynidae; genus Meloidogyne; species Meloidogyne enterolobii. Next base: position 1,307,697 of record CAVMJV010000064.1, read on the forward strand.
GAGAATATGATAACAACAATTCAATTGATATTCAAACTATCGATACTTTGACTAAGGAAACAATTTTGTTGACTTACAAACAAAAGGAAGAATTTATTGTAGAGCATGATACATCAAACATGGTGTTATCCTTATGGACAACATCGGCTGCAAGAATTAGACTATTGAAGGCGATGCAAAAGGTCGCTGACTCACCAGGCTGCAATCTTCTCTATGGAGACACAGACAGCATACTTTTTTCACATCCAAAGGGCTTCGAATGCCCTCTTCAAACAGGTCCTCACCTAGGTGATTTGGCAAGGGAGTATGCTGGATCTGAAATAAAAGAATATGTTGGAGGTGCGTGTAAGGCTTACGCACTGAAAATGGAAAGTAATAAAAATGCCAAAATAAGCTGTGTGCTTAAAGTACGTGGAATCACTCTAACAGCTGACGTGTGTAAAATTTTACACTTTGACAGTTTTAAGGATAGTGTTCTTCAATATGCAAATGGGGGAGCTGACGGTGAGGAAGATGATGATTTTGATAAAGGGACAATTACAGTGGAAAATCCAAACTTTATTCGTCGAAACTTGAAGGATGGTATGGTTTATTCTACTAAAATGAGAAAAGTTTTTAAACCGATAATTCAAAAAGGAATAATTTCCAATGACAACAAAATTGTAAATTTTGGACAAAAATAATTTTTTAACAATATTCTTTCAATTGTATTAAAATTTTACAAATTTTTGAATTGTAATTTAGTAATCCAAAACATATTTTTCATTCATTTTGTATTTTATTGAATTGTAATTTAATATTCCAAAATATGTTTTCAATTTTATTATTTCACAATTACTTCAATTTTATCATTGTACTTTATTATTTTAATTGTATTTATATGTTTGACGATAAAACTATTAAAATTAAAAGAATTATAATTAAGATTGAGAATTAAGAGTTAAAATAAATGTTAAGTTAAAGATAAAAATTAAGATTATTGTAAAGCTATGGTTTAAAAGTTAGGATTTATGTAAGTTATGGATTATTTAAAGTCAAAGTTCACAAAATAAGATTTAATAAAGATAAAAGATAAAAGACACATAGAGACATAATAAGTGAAAAAACCACAAAGTTTTTGAAATTTAAGAAATTTGTAACGACGTTTTACCCAAATCAACCTTAAAATTATACTATATTACTATATGTAAAGTTCGGTATATTGTCATCATTGGCTGGATTTTGCTAATAAAAAGGGAAGTTTCACTTCATTTTATTTTATTACATATAAATCAATTCTAAAATAGCTCATAAGTCCGGAGCTCCACACCCTAGGCCGGAGCTCCACACCCTAGGCCGGAGCTCCACACCCTAGGCCGGAGCTCTGTCGACATAAACTTTGAAACCCTTTAAATTTTCCCACTTTTCCACACTTTCCTAGTTAACATTTCCTAAAAATTTCAATTTTCTTAGGTTTTTATCAAAATTATTTTCACTAAAATGGAAGCAAATAGAAAAAAATTTATAACTTACACAAAAATGTTAATATAAAATAGAAATATTTAAAATATCCTAATTTTTTAAAATATTTTCACAAAAATTTTCTTAAAGGGAGAATTAAGAGTGCACCTGTGGTATCGTCCTCCAACCTTACTTAGTCATTATGGGGCGATTTCATACATTTACATCTTGCTTGCATTAAAATTTTTTTCAAATTATTGCCATAATTTTTAAATATGTTGTAAATTGTATGAGGTTATGCCTTGCTTTAGAAGCTCAAAATTTCTGTGGGAAAACAAAGAAAAAAATTAGATTTTTATTAAAGCAATTGTTATAAGAGATATAATATGTATATTAAGTTTATTAAACAAAAATATTATAATTTTTAATAGGAATAAGTAAAAATTTGTGTTTTCCTAGAAAATCAGTGAGGAATATTTTTAAATATCATAATGTTGAAAAGGTTCTTTTGAAGATTATGAGATTATTTTTTGTATTACAAGAATATATTTAATTAATTTTATGGTCTTAATGATTTTAATAATTTTCTGCGGATTTTTGATAAAATGCTATTTTTAGGTCAAAATTCTAGATTTTTAAAAAGTTCAGATGTGAACCCTGAATTTTTACTTGCTTTTATCATAATGTTGAAAAGGTTTACAGAAATTTTTTGGTTTCACTAAAGCGGCTTTTAACTAAACTATCAAGAATATATTTAATTAATTAATATATTTAATAAATTTTAACTAAATTATCAATACTAAATTGACAATAACTAAATAACCATTCTAAGCATTCTATATTGCATTCAATATACACCACCGCAGGTGAAAATTTTTAGAATTTTGGATGTTCATAAAGCCATATTTCATCCTTTTATAACGCGGCAGGCTGAATTTACTGAAAATTTATATTTTATATAAAATATAAAGCTTTATTTATGTCTTTTTTACTAGTATGTCTTTTTTACTTACTTATGAGCCATAAAGATAATCAGGATAATTTAATAAGAAAATTCAATTTCAGAATTTTTCCATATTCTCCATTAGAAATTGTTTTATTAATTCTTTAATAAAAGATTCGCAAGAAAAAAATAAAAAATATTATTTTGATCAAAAATTTAGATAACTTTTCGTTAAAACCCTATATTAATTTTTATGATTAATTATTTAGATAAAATAGCTTTTAAGTTTAAATAGATTATTAATATTCTCAATTAATAACTAGTAATTTTAAATTGAAATTTAAAAATTAATTTAAGTAAGTTTTTTAAGTATTATCTTTTTATAGTATTAATTTAAGTATTACTTTTTATTAAAATTTAGTATAAAGGATTTTTAAAGAGAAATTTACAAAAATTTTTTTAAAAATTCTTAATCGTAATTCGTAAATCAAAAATGCAACAATTCGTAATTTATAAAAATATTGAATTAATTTAAAATTAAATATTAATTAATGATTGAAAATATAAAGTGTAATATTGTGGAAATCTAAAATCGAAACTTCTTGAAAGTTTAGAAGGCAAGAATAAATCCTCTGATCCCCAAACGGAAAATTTTAAATTCCATTCCATATGCCCTTATTTGATGAGAACCTAATGTAGTAATTCCATCGCAGAATATAATCCTTTTTGTGCCGCTTTTATGAAAGTAGATTGTCTTCAAAGCTTTTCCCTTAATATCATCAAGAATTTTACAATCTTTCATTTTTACAATCTTTCAGAATTATTTGTTAGTTTAAAACGCACAGATTCCACAGTACAATCCAATTTTTTTTTTAAATATTTTCCAATAAATTTGACATTTTTAATTTAATTTAATTGTTTAAAATGAGACTAGAAAAGATTTTTACTCCTTTTTTAGTGTTGTCAAGGCCACACTTATTTCCTAGCTCTCTGTTGGCCATTTAAACTCATTTTATCAAATAGTTTAATAATTGTTCTTTCTTCAGAACGGAGGTTTACAATTGAAAATTTAAATTTTTTGATCTGCCAAACATATCTTCTAATAATAGAGTTCAATCGAGGAACCGATATTTTACATTTTTTACCAGCCATATCGATTATCGTTCCTGAAAGCCATACATTTTTTCCATATTTATTTTTGTTCTTTACTAATACTATCATGTTCACTTTAAATTGATCGGCGTAGCGTCTCATTTTAAATTTTGGATTTTTGGAAATAAACTAGTTTATCCTGATGAATGATTTTTTACTAAAGATTTTGAAATGGACGTAACCCTAAAAAAGATTTTGAAATGGGCGTGGCCTACGGAAAAGTCTGATTAAAATTTTTTAGAAATTTCTCCTATGTTAATAAATAATATAACTTTTCAAAATTTTTATCTAAAATTAAATTATTACAATTAATGAAATAAAAATAAATAAGGTAACAAATATTTTAATAAAAAAAATATTAATCTGTAATCACTTTTTAAAGTTCTTTAAATTCTTCTCGTCCCAGTCAGCAGCAAAATCTTTCAGATGCATGTTCAATTTTGCACATGCTTCACAAATCTCAAAACAAATTCCAATATTTCCATTCTCCTTCTGAGTGAATTTATTTTTATCATTATAGAGTGCAATGGCACATTTTCTGCAAATTCTAATCTCAATCCTCGGTGTATCCTTCATACGCACGAGTTTCCACAAAATACGCGGGTTTATTCCACTCTTCTTCTCAATTTCCCCGTTATTTACTATCGTAGTAGGGGGTTTTGCCTTATTGACCTTTTTCTTTTCTACTTCTACTTCTATTATCTCTTCCTCTTTATCATTTTTTTGCTCAATAGCTAATTCGAGCTTTGGGATCTTTTCCTTCTTTGATCCGCTCATTTTTATTTTATTTTTAAATATAAATTTAGAAGAATGAATGAAGAAATCAACGAGACTTGAGAAATCTCATGGTTTATATACTCCAGCAAGTCCCGCCCACTTTTTAAATTTTGTAGGAGTAGTCAACTTTCAAGGCAAATTTTTTGAGTATAAAAAGCTGAGATTGACTTTTATCTTGTCAGTATAATAAACCATTTGCTCATTTAAATAATATCTGAATTAATCAATAAAATGAATTCTATTTTGGATGATATTGCTAAAAAGTTAAACTGTCCAAGTTATTTGGTGAGATTTAAACTAATGTATCAAGAAAATGCCGATTTGATCGCAAAATTTATAAATGAAAAAGGAAAGATAGAGACAAAATATTCTGATAGGAACGGATTGAAATATACAATTCGATGTGACGGAATTACAACATCAGGTGCTCATTTAATCAAGGCTTTCGGAGATTTAAGTTATCCATTTAATATATCGGTTGCGGCATATTTTTTTGCGCATCACAAAATAAAACTCCAATATCCGTTTCATCAATGTGTTATAGTAAGAACTTGTACAATGAATGGAATTTGCGAAAGATACTTCCCGCTTGAGCTTGTATGTTTTGCTCCTAAATCACCCCCGTCAGAAATAAGTTGTTCAGAATTTGGGGCTCGACGTACACATGCAACTTCGTCTACATCAACACTTACTCTCAATAGTATTCCTATATCCGACGGAAGCTTACCTCCTACACCCACTAATGGGAAATCGAGGCGAGGAATAGTCTGGATTGAAATAGAAGGTAAACCCAACCAATGGGAAAAACGCAATGTTTTGATATATTATGATTAATTTATTCGAAAATTTTATTTTATTTAAATATTTATTAAAACATTATAAATTTACATAAAAAATGATAAAATTAAAAAATAGATTTACAAATTTTTAAAAAAATCGATAATGTTTGAAATAGGAGGTTCATATAAAAATCGCCATCTTGAATACATTAAGTAATCTGTTCTATTAGATTTTCCAAATTTGAACTTGTTGTCATAAAGGTCCCAACGTAAGATCCATCGCCCCATATTTTTTATTTCTCTTTGTCTGTCTAAATCTTTCTTTTTCGGATAATAAATATCCTTTACAATCCATTTCTTTTCCCCTCCATCAGTTTTATCCAATGATTTATTGATTAATTTATTGCCTCGTTGAAGTTCCTCTGAATTATTTAAATCTCTGCTTGGAAATAATGTTTGTGGTGGCGGTGTCCTTCTCCACATTGGCACCAAATTATGTGCAGATTTATTGGGTAGTATTGGTGGCGGTGTCCTCCGCCATATTGGAATTTCCGCTGAATTATTTTCATCTTTGCTAGGAAATACTGGTGGTGGTGTCCTACGCCATATCGGTACTGGCGTCCACCGAAATAATGTTGTCACTAATTCTCGCTTTCCGGCTTTGCCGTCCCAATTTTCAGCCACCACTATTAATGGAATAATTGTCAATATTATCGAAAATCTTAGCATTTTAAAATAATATTTATTGTATTTAATTGTTTTTTTTTTTTCACAAAAAATATAATGGTTTTTCAAATATGTACTTATTTTTATTAATTAATTTTTTAATTTAAATAGTGAATTTTCTTTGTCAATACTGATTAACTTTATGATTACTTTAAGATAAAAATATTATTTTAATAAAAATGAATTTACTGATTTTATCCCACCAAGTACAATATATCCTCATAATAACTATATACAACAAATATTTATCCAAAGAAACCTCCCCTTGCAGCCAGAAAGGAATGCGCCTTAAAGAAACATATGTATACGGCACATTCCGCAGCCAAATTGCACGTCTAATGGCTACCATCTCCCACAACCGCCAGTAGCGTGGAAACGCAAATATTTTTGACTTTTTTTACAGAAATGTGTGATTTTTTCTTAACTCTACATCATTTTTATCTTATGTTCCTTAAGCTTAGAACAATTGTATCTTTTAATGCTTAACTTTAAAGCAATTGTAGCTTCTAATGCTTAAGTTTGCATTTCTACCCCCAAAACCTACATCTTTCATTTCTTAGCATTAAATCAATTGTTTCTTCTATTGCTTAACTTTACATCAATTTTATCTTGTAATCCTTAAGTTTACATCAATATTATCTTTTAGTGCTTAATTTTACAGCAACATCCTCAAAATCTACACCTTCCATCTCTTATCATCACACCATTTTATCTTCTATTGCCTAACTTTACGTGAATTTTATCTTCTAATAGTTAGACTTTCAGGAATTTTGGTCTTGGCATCCAAAATTTTTAAAAATTTTGCCTGCGGCGAAATAACCGTAGGCCGGAGCTCAGCACCTTAGGCCGGAGCTCCTCACCTGTGGCCGGAGCTCCACACCTTGGGCCGGAGCTCCACACCACAGGCCGGAGTTCCACACCACAGGCCGGAGTCCACACCTCAGGTTTGAAATCCCCACCATTTTTCAAAATTTCTGCCTGCTGCAGCGCAGAAAATGGATGAATTTTACTTGATTTTACTTAATTTTTTTAACTTAATTTTCTTCCAAATTTTTCAAAATTTTTGCCTGCGGCGCAGAAAAAGAATTTATTAAATTTATTAAAAAAAAGATCTAGATTCTTTATCTACGTATTATTTTAAATGAAAAAATTGAAAAATAAAGAAAATAAATTTTTAACTAATAGATTTAAATTAGTTATAATTCCCGAAAAAATGAAAAATTAATGAAAAAATTGTTTTTTTAATTTTTCCTGCAAATGACCTTTGGGGGAGACAAGTCAATAACTTTATTTTCCCTTTATTTTTATTTTTTGTTTAATGTTTTTTAGTTCCGCCAGTTTCTCCCAAATTCCCCACTGGGACATGTGGGAAAGGGAGAAACTTAATGGCGTGAACTTATATTACCTTTCCCTTTGATGATCCCCATTCACCCGCAAAGTTTCTTGTACTTGTACAAGCAAAGGTTTCCTTTTGGTAGGTTTCCTTTTAATTTACCGCCAGTTCCTCTCAAATTTCCCACGGGGCATGTGGAACATCAGAGAAACTTAGTTACAGTTGACTACCCACACCTTCCCCTTTGATCACCTTCATCCACCCGCAAATTTGCTTGTACTTGTACAAGCAAAGGTTTTCTTTTGTTTTACCGCCAGTTCCTCCTAATTTACTCAGCTGGAACATTTGGGACATAGAAAGTTTAATAGCGGCAAAATTCTACCCCCTTCCCCTTTGTTCATCTCCTTTCAGCCGCAGAATTGCTTGTACTTGTTGTCAAGGTCACCCAACACCCATCGGTCCCACTGGGACGGATGGGAACTGAAAACCCCTTACACCTTTACTCATCCCCCTCTCTACGCCTCACATGTCCAAGTGGGACATGTGGGCGTATGGGGGGGGGTTTACTACTGATTTGGATGTGAAAATAATGAATAAATTATTTTTACACGTCTTTTTTGACATAAAATAAAAATTGTTGTTAGTCTCGGTCAGTATCGTTTCTCGGTATCGGTCTCGGCTCAAAATGGTGGTATCGGTCTCGGTATCGGGTTCTTGAGTATCGGTCAATCTCGGTCTCGGGTTGGCCGATACCAGTATCGTTTTGATCAACTCTAAAAATAACCCTGGGACGAGAAAGCGAATTCCCAACCCGTGATACACAAGCGCTCGGCCATAACAACGCAAATCCATAACTAGCTGGAAGATTTCATACCCTTTTCAATTTTTGTACCAATCTCTTTAGCTCGATGAGAAGAATTTAATACTAAATTTGTTAAGATTTAGAAATCTTGAAGAAGTTGTGGCTTTGTGTTGTTATGGCCGAGCGCCTACTTGGGCTGTACCCCTCCCAGCCCATACCAGTAGAATTATTTAGAAGTTATCAAAAGAGATAGACACTTTTTCGAATGACACCAAAATTGTGATTTTAAATTGATGCCTTTGGTTGATGATGTTATTATTCCGTGGACAGATATAGATATCACAATTTTGAAAAAGTTCAAGTGAGTGACGCATCATACTCATTACATAGCGGCGATAACGCTGAAATAGTAAAGAAGAAAAATTGTGAAAAATCTCTCGGATTCCTTGTATGGGATTTGATTTAAAAATTCCCATCTATTTTTTCCAATATTAATATCATTTATAATTTTATAAATTTTACTTCACCGTAGTTAGCACGAATATGCCAAGAAGTTAAACGAAAATGCTTAGCCAAAGAGCCGTTACTTGAATTAAATGTAAATATTGTCTTTTTTCTTGTACTAAATGTCGTTTTTTCTGTTTCTTCATCTCTATTTACCAATTCATAGATAAATTCGTTAACTTTTTTTATTATATGAACATTTTTAACTTGTTTTGAAATATTCAAAAAATAACTGTTGACGGGTTCAAAATTTTTAACCAAAACTGAACGTTCCAGAAAAGAGAAAATATCAATTAAAACATCACTGTTTAGACATTTTCTTAAATAAAAAAATATTATTTTTATACTTATTTAAATAGAATAAATCTAACCTTAAATGCCCTCTATCTGTGTTATCCATTTGGATTTTTAATACATAATAATGGTTCTATCGATTAAACAAAAACAATGTGGACAGCATCGTGCCCGCATAAAATGGCAAAAAGGCAAAAAACCCACAAAATGGCAAAAATTCATAAAATGCAACCTATTTTAATTAATATGTATAACTTAACTGCTTAAAACTTAGTTTAAATTTTTTGAAATTTAAAACTTTTTTTATCTAAAAATATAAAAAAAACATTTAAAACAATCTCTATAAAAATTCTTCCTCACAAATATCACAATCATTAAAAGAATTTTCCAACATCCAAAAACGTCCACATATTCCAAAATCAAAACAATTTCTCCAAAGCTCAATCCAAGGCCATTGACGAGTTATACGATCATTTGCTTCATTTGAATTACACTAAAGAAATTTTAAAAATATATTTTATTTTGATTCACCTCAATTGCCGACTTTAATATTGTAAAGAATATAGTTATTTAATTCCTATGTAAGGCTGTGTAGTATTACAAAAAATTCTCGTTAGGAATTGCGTTAATTTACTTTAGGAACGCCAAAGTAAACGCCAAATTTTTGGCTCACCTCCCATTTTAGCCCCTCCTCCTGAAATCGACCCACTGCCTAGTAAGCAGTGCCTACACCCTTGAAAGCCCGTCTACAATAAATACCCTCAATTGAATTTAAAAACTTCCCCAAAATTTTCAAAAAGAATTTAATTAGAAAAATTAAATACATTTGGATTATAATTCCTTTCAACGAGTAAAGCAAAAAACCAAAAATTAACAAAATCCAATCTTTTTTCATTTAATAATTTTGTATATTTTTCCAAACAATTATCTAAAATATTTAAAGAGAATCTTTCCTTTAAAAATTTACCAGCTTTTCTACTGTGAATTGTAACAGGAATAAGTACCATCTTTTGTCGTAAATCAGCCAATTTATTTCTCAATTCTCTTTCACCAGGATTTTTATGGTAGGCAAAAGTTAAGCCAAAAATGAGAGAAATGGATGCAATTGACTAGAAAAAAATATTTTTTTTTCATATTTTTTAAAAAAGAATTGGTTTAAAATTTATAAATTTAGAGTGAGCCAACCCTTTGGCGAAAATGATTTTTGATAATTTCCCCACCATTTTTTACTCTTCCCTCATTTCGGGGGAGGGAAATTAACCCTTACTAATTGTTAGAAAGGTTTGCATTAGAAACCAACAGTAACATACTACCGACGGTATTTTTCGGTATTCCGTAACGATAGTACGGTAAGGAATACCGACCGATAAAATTTCCAAGTTGACCGGTATTTATCGGTATTACAGTACGGAACAGAATTCCCCTTTCTAGTTCGCATGGAACAAAAAATTTACAAAAAATTTTATTCAAAAAAATTTTCTACAAACTTTGAAAGGATTCTCTCTAACATCCAAAGCCAAATCTTTTACAGACGCGGAATAATCATATGCCAATCTAGTAAAATATTCTTTAATTGAAATTCTTAGGGCTTGCATCTTAAAATGTTAAAATTTTTATTTAAATTATTTATTCAAAATATAAGAAGGAAATTTTTCCCAATAAATTATTTTAAAAATAAATTTTTGATTTAAAATATTTATTTTTAATAAAATATAACACAAAAATAAATAAAAACAAAATTTAAATATTTATTCATCATTTTCTTCCTCCTCCTCTTCATCTCCCTCTTCATCATCAATTGTCCTTCCTGTCTTAAAATCTGAATAGGCCTGCCCAAATTTCTTTTGGATTTGATCAAAAACTGTATGAAGATCTTCAAGTCCTCTACAAAGAATATCCCCAGCAGAATAACCTTTCTCGGTTTGGATCCGAATAAGAATTTTATCTTCAAGCGGATGTGGAATGTTGTAACCACAAAACTCAACACCTGGCCTGAAATTAAAATTTTTTATAGTTTTGCTTTTCTTGACTTTTCCCAGTGTTGATCCCTTTACTCCATGTACTCCCGTACAATATTTCACTTATAATTGTATTTCTAATCTTAATTTTTCTAGATAAAGACCGGCAAAGATTAGACCCAAAAATTAAAATTACCAACATTTGACAAATTATATGTTTCAAAGCATTCCCAATAGTATGATCTTCTTCATGTAAAACAATCGTCAACATTGTCTGGTCTGCCTTGTATCCATCAGGATCGAGAATTTCAATTTTTTCTGCAACATTTGAAGGCGGAAGTCTTGAAATTATTGACGAATCTTGTTTTGATTGTGACATTTTTCTAAATAATTATAGAGCTATTTAGTAAATGTCCTCAAGTATTTAAATATTTGAATAAAAATTCAATTAAATTAATAGAAAACAATCGAAGTTTGTAAATGAGTTTAACCAGTAATAAATTAAAACAACGAAATCGAACATAAACTTCAAAAATGAGATTAATTTACTGAAGGCAAGTGTAATTTTAAGTCAAAATAAATAAATGATGGAATTTCGTCAATAAATAAAGTTAATCAACACTAAATTATAAATTGAGTAAAAAATTTTGAAAATCAAAGGAAACAGAAAATCCATGACAAAACTCACTCTCAATTTTTTGACATTCCGCTATTCAAAGAAAAACAAAAAATATATTCTTAAATTTCCTGAATCATGTAAAAAATTAGTGTTGATTAAAAATCCAAAAAAAAATTCAAAATATTGGTTTTAAGAGATTTTTTTAAAAACTGATCGAATTAAAAACTTAAAAGGAATGCAAAATATTTTCAAAAAAAACTTGTCTCATCTTCAATTTATTCATCCATTCCATTTTTGTCTTCTTCAATTTTCGGAGCCAAATAGAAACGCAAAAATCCATTACCTTCAATTTCATATTCGATAACAATAGGAACAGCATCGCTCATCGAAAGACGAACACGTGGAGAAAGCGACGAGGCTTTGGTAAAGTTGGTCAACTAAAAAAAATATAAAAAAATATAAAAGTAGATGAGCAGAAAATCAAAAAACATACATATTTAATGGAGAAGTTCAGAGTCACTTTCTCTTTCACATTGAAATCAACACGCTTAAATTATAAAATTAAAAGATTATTTAAAAAATAATGCGACTATAAAAAAATCATACATCGTCATCGTCCTCCTCCTCATCGGCAGTTCGATCCTTAGAATAACTAATTGTGTTAGTCACAGCATCGCCTGATCCTTTAAAGACAATATTCGATTTAGTAGCAATGATCGTCATTGTGTCAGAAAAAGTTGCAATATCAGAACAAACTTTCTTAAATTCTGCTGACTAAAAAATAAAAATTGAATGCCAAATTAAAGAAACAAATAGACTACAGAATTAATAATCCCTATAGGGTTTTTCAAATTTTTAATGAAAAAATTATAAATCATCCTAGTATTTTCGAAATATTTATTTGTTCGATAGTGTTCAAACAAAAAGACTTGTACCGTTCTCATTAGATTATATAATTTGTTAAATCAGTCCTTCAAAAATTTGAGAAAGGAAATTTAGCCACAACCCATAATGGTCCTTGTATATCGCCACTCCACCGAATTTTACAAAATAAATTTATACCGGCATTTCAATTACAGCAGAGTATTTCTGATCAGGTATGCCCAGATGCTCATTATCAAGGTCCAACAATTTAAGAGTAATGTCTTGCTTCCGTCCTTTGTTATCCTCGAGAGTAAAAGTAACAGTGTCTTTCTCGCCATCTTGAAATTGAATCATTAAAGTATCATCGGCCTTTGCACATTTTAGAACCTAAATTTAGAAAATTAAAATTATTTCTGAGAAAAAATTAAACTTTGTTAAGCTCTCCAGAATTAAGTCCAAGGCTAATCGTTCGATCGCAACGATAAACATCAAAAATTCCAATTTCAAGTTTTAGAGAAACCAAAGCAACATGAGATCCATCCATTGCCTGAAAAACAATTCGATAAAAATTTTTAAATTAAAGAAACCTGTAAGCACAAAGATGACTCGGAACAATCAAATGGCGCATCACTCACAAGATCTTTTATGGCTTCAATAATTTTTTTGAAAAGACCAGCGTTGGAGAATTTAGCTTCAAACATGATAGATTTTTGTTAACTTACTAAAAATTAAAAAATAAAACGAAAAAACTTAAATAAAATTAAGAAAAAAATTTCTTAAAAATTAAGCCGCCTAATTTTTAAAAAAAATCAAACGTTATGCCAAAAAAATTAAAAAAGTCCTTTTGAGTCTCTCAACAAAATGAATTTAAAAATGGTACAGCCCACGTAGGCGCGGAACCATAACGGCGCAAAGGTATAACTTGCTTCAAGATTTCCGAATTTTACCAAATTTAGTATTAAACGATTCCTCTCATCGAGCTAAACAGATTTTACAAAATTGATAAGGGCCAAAAAATTTTACGGCTAGTTATGGCTATGCGCCGTTATGGGACGTGTCCCTCAAAAAATTTTCACAGAATTCAATTATTCCAAAATTTATTCGAATTTAAATTTTCAGATATGAGATTTAGTGTTTTAACAGTTAGTGATTCCTCATCCCAAAATCCTTCTCTCGATAAAAGTGGTCCTTTATTAATTGAATTATTCTCAAATTCATTTAAGTTCATCGAAAAAGCTCAATTAATTGACTACAAAATTGTGCCGGATGACAAAAAAGAAATAGCTGGTTATTTGCGCAATAATTCAACAAAAGTTGATTGTATATTAACAACAGGAGGAACAGGATTTGCTAAAAGGGATGTAACCCCAGAAGCAACAAAAGAAGTTATTGAAAGAGAATGTCCTGGAATTGTTACTTCATTATTAGTTGGAGGATTGCGTTCTACACCATTTGCTGCATTAACTAGACTTGCAGCTGGAATTGCTGGCAATTGTCTAATTATTAATCTTCCTGGTAGTCCTAAAGCTGTACAAGAAGGTTTTGTTATATTGGAAGAGATTTTGCCTCATGCAATTTCTCTTTTGAAAGAGGACCTTGATGAGATTAAAAAGGATCACGAAAATATTTCACTTTAATTTATTAAAATGTTTCCACCATTAATAAACATATCTATTATATATACCTTTTTTAAAAAACTATTTTGACTCGGAATTTCTTTAAATGTTTCGAATATTTTTCCTGTTATTTACTTTAAAAATTTCAACAAAACTACATAAAATTTAGATAATTTTCAAAACAAAAATTTAAATAAAAACAAAATTAACAAACTCAAGTCTTTGATTTTTTCTTGCTATTTCCAAATCTTCCTCCTTTCCCTCCGGCTCTACCTCTCCGATCCTTTTTCTTCAAATTCTCTTGTTTCCTATAATTTTGATACGACTGAACCCGGGCCTTTTTTCGTCTATTTTTAATTATTTGATCACTGTTCCGAATTTCCATCTTTGATTTGGATTTTGAAGTCTTCGTGCTGTTATTTGCATTACCTCAAATTACCAAAGTAAAATTTAGAATTTTCGATTTAAAAATAACCTTTATTTTTATTCTTTCCAAAAGACTTTCTCCGTCCATTTCTTTCTCCTCTACCATCAATTCCATCCTCTTCTTCATCTTGGAAACTAATATTTTGTCGTTGTTTCCATCTTTCATAACGTCCACTTTTATAACTAACAGGCATCCAACCGCCGTCTTCAGTGCGAATCTTCTTTATTTTTGGTTGTCCACTTTCGGCACTTACAAATTTTTTTCTCTTTCGATCCCAAACATTCTTCGCACCTTTTGTAGCCATATAAAGACCTTTTTCGTCATCAGCGCCTAGTTCCAAACTTACTCGTTTTGCCATCGATTCAAACCCTCCTAAATTTTAAAATTAAGTTGACTAAAAAGAATTAACGAATTTTACCTAGATTATTGTCATTTTGCACAGAAAGCCCCGATTCAGTATTTGCATCTGTCGGTAAATAATCAACATAATTAGTTGCTTTCTCCTCAGCTTTACATCTTTCGATACTGCATTTCTGGTCATTCTTCGTTTCCTTCTTTATAGGAAGGTTTTGCTTATTTTCAGATAATCTTCCTTTACCACCCAAAGTATTTTGCATGGAAAAAATGGCCTGAAATCATATTGTTAGACGAAAAATTTTAAATTTAAAAATACTTGATTTGGCCGCCAATTTCGAATTTGTTGGAGAATTTCCTGTTTTCGTTGCAATCCATCCTTTAAACCAGTATCACTGCATTCTTCAGCTACAAGTTCAGGAAATAAATCCTTCGATAAGAAAAATGGATGTACACAGGGTGTTATTTGATAAAGTTCAGTTTTTACTCGTCGAATAGATTCAGCTGATGCTTGGGGTCTTGTTTTAGTGTATTTCTTCATTGCATTGTCAGCTTTTGCTTGAATATCACGCTAAATAAAATATTACTTGGAATATTCTAAATAATTAAAGTTACAATTTCAATTGAATTTTGCTGTAGGTTTGAGATAAATTCAGTTTCCAAATGCGAGAAAGTGTCCGGAAGCGTTCCAATCAATCCAGAATGGTTTTCTGAAATTATATAAAAATATTTTAATTTCGGTTATTAATACCTTCATGTATATTCTTCTCCAAATCAGCTTTATCAACAAAAGCTAAAGGTTTTCCAGTAAATAGAAAAACATCGAGAGCATATGCCATCTCATCCGGTGCTATAAAAGAGATCGATGTTCCAGACATGCCTGCTCTTGCAACACGACCTAAAGAAATTAAAATTTTAATTTATCATGCTCCAAAATTAAGATAAATTTTCGAATCTCTCCTCACTCATTCTAGATTAAAGATTTCAAAACTAACCAACACGATGGACAAATAATTTGGGACGAGAAGGGAAGTGCCAATTAACCGCATAATCCAACAACGGAATATCTACACCCCTTGCTGCAATATCGGTGACAACAAGAAGAGAACATTCGGGTGTATTTCGAAATCTAAACTTAAAAGATAAAAATAAAAACAAAATAAGTAAACCTGTAAATATTCTGCTTTCGAGCAACAGGATCCAATTGACTATATAGGAATGCTGGATCCATCCCTGCTTCTTGTAGAAAAGCAACCAGTAATTCTACATGTTTCATTGTAGCACAGAAAATAATTGTCTTTTGATGTTCTCTATTTAATGCTCGACATAGATGAATCAATGCTGGTAATTTTTCATTAGCACGACAACAAGCGAAGACTGTTTTTAAATTCTCACTCAACTTTGACTCAACATCCAAACGAACTAGAAAAAATTTTTGAAATTAAGATAAAATAAATTGAGAAGGCCACGCATAAAAAATGAAATAATTTTAGTAAGGCAATGAACAAAAAAAGCAAACCTAAAACAGGATCTGAAAGCCCAGCCTTTGCAAAATCCACTAAAATTTTAGGTAAAGTTGCAGAAAACAAAAGAGTTTGTCGACTTTCAGGGAGTCGTTTAATTATTTCCTTAAAATTTTATTTATTAAAATATTTTTAAAATTTTATAACCTTAAGTTGATCCCCCAAACCAATTTCAAATAGACGATCTGCTTCATCAAACACAACATATTGAACAGCAGTCAATTTAAGCCCCATTTCCATAACAATGTGTAAAAGACGACCCGGTGTAGCAATTAAACTTTAAAAAAACAGGTCAAATTTGACACAGAAAAATTAAACAGAAAATAGACTTACATATCTGGATGTTTGTGTAAAACAGAAAATTGTTCATCCATATCATCGCCACCAATCAAACATGCACATAAAAGCCCTGTGTACCGACCGAGCTAAAAAATAAATATCAAAAAAGGTCTTAAATATCAAAAAACTTCTTTAACAAATTTAAAGCTCTGAAGAGCTAATTCCCTTGTTGGAGCAAAAATGATAGCTCTGATCCCGCGAGTATCCCTTTTCTTCAATTTTTGGAGCATTGGAATAACAAAAGCAGCAGTTTTCCCTGATCCAGTCCTGGACATTGCAACCACGTCTGCCCCACTACAGATTTGAGGAATTGATTTACGTTGAATCGGTGTCGGTTGGCGATAACCCTTCTTAATTATTCCTTTATAGACTGAATGATCGAGACCTTTAAATTGAAAAAAAATTGAGAAAATGTAGAAAGATTAATTACCCATAGCTTGCCATCCGCCTGCCCGTTTACTTTTCCTATTTTGATCTGCATTTAGATGATTAAAAGCTTCCTCTGTTTCAGATCCTGAAGTTTCAGCATCAATATCCATCTCGAAAATTCAAAGAATTCTTAACTCTAAAAATGAAAAAGTATTAGAACAGAGATCGGCAAAATCACATTTCCGGGATCCCGTAACGGGATTGAGTTTCAAAAGATCGAACGGGAGGGATCCCGCGGGATTAATCCCGGTAATCCCGCTCGTCGCATAAAACCCGTGAGTTCAAGACGGGATCCCGCGGGATCCCTACCAGGGGTGGGCGCAAGAGGCAATCGTGAAAAACGCAAAACGCAACGCAAGGCCAAAAATCAACGCAAAACGCAAAAAACGCAAAACGCAAGAACGCAAAATTCTGAAAAAAAAAATTTAAATCGAGTATTAGCCATTTTTCAGTTAAAATAGAAGTATTACTATAAGTCAGCGAGTCCTAGTTAATCTTGTGATACAATTAAGTTGGATGGGTAATGATTTGAAGGGGATACAATGGGATTATGAAGGATATTAGAGGATTTAGAGCAGGGCTCTCATCGACAAAATACCAATCAAGAGTACAAAAATCTCGATTTTAAAGTACATAGGGACAAAATTTCCAAATTTAAAGGACACTCAAAATTAAATTACAAAATATTTATTCGCCCTCAAATCTTTTATACTATTTCTCTGCTAAATGAATTTTTCTAATAATCTCTTGTTTCCACTGAGCATTTTGTGCATTTCATACACGCCATGTCAAAATTCGCTGTCACAAGAAGTAAAGCCCTGACAGTCTTAACCTCAAGCAAGCTACTTTCTTACGTCCATTTTCAACGCCGCAGGCGAAAATTTTGGGAAATTTCGGGGTTCTTAAGACAGATTTTTTCCATTTTTAGCGCCGCAGACGAAAATTTTTTAAATTTGGCACCCAAGAAGCCAAATTTCTTCCTTTTTCAGCGCCGAAGGCGAAAATTTTGAGAATTTTGGAGTTCCTTAAGCCAGATTTCTTCCTTTTTCAGCGCCGCAGGCGAAAATTTTGAGAATTTCTAAGGCCGTAGGCCAAAAAAATCC
Organism: Meloidogyne enterolobii; assembly: GCA_963681835.1. Taxonomy (NCBI): domain Eukaryota; kingdom Metazoa; phylum Nematoda; class Chromadorea; order Rhabditida; family Meloidogynidae; genus Meloidogyne; species Meloidogyne enterolobii. Next base: position 1,325,679 of record CAVMJV010000064.1, read on the forward strand.
ACTTTTTTGCCCAATCCTTCCCTAATTTCATTTTCAATCCAAAATGTTGATTTTAAAGTACATACTTTCAATAAAGTACAAATTCAATTTTGTAAGTACGGAGGTCGATTTTAAAGTACTGTACTTTCAAATAAAGTACGAATGAGAGCCCTGATTTAGAGTGATTATGAAGGAGGGATCGAGGAAAATTGGAGGGATCAAGGAAATTTAAAAAGATACCATGCGATTACTGATGAATGTCGGATGGGTTGGGGAGATAGTGGAGGATAAATGCCTATCTGTAATTCTCAATTGATACCGCGGATATCAGGGGATTTGGAGGGATAAAGAGAGATTGGAGCTCAAGATATTGAACTGATATTTTTCTGAGCAGTTCCATGATCTACTTTTAGCGCCGCAGGCGAAAATTGTGAAAAATTTGGGACCAAGAAGCCAAATTTCTTCCTTTTTTAAGCGCCGCAGGCGAAAATTTTGAGAATTTTGGAAAGTCATAAGCCTGATTTCCTCCAGATTTTGCCCTCAGATTGGGTATATTTCTTGCGGTTTTTTGCGTTAATTTTGGCCAAATTTACGCAAAACGCAACCAAAAATCAACGCAAAACGCAAAAAACGCAAAACGCAATGCGCCCACCCCTGATCCCTACTATGCCGATAACTAATCAGAACAATAAAAAACTCAATTTTTTTATTTGCGATATTGGCGGGACTCTATTGTCCACATGAGAGAATTTTCGCCTGCGGCGATAAAACATAAAAAAACAAATTTCTCAATGTGCAACAAGTTTTCCTTGTTAAATGATTCTTTAATTTTTTGCTTAAAAAATATTGAAATCTTCACTTGTTTTTCCTTTGGAAGTTTTTTTGTTATAAATTGTTAAATCCCTATGGAGGAAACGGCACTTTCTTTCTTTTTATTTACTTTCTTTTAAAATCCCTTCAAAAAAATAAACTAACATTAAAGCGAGAAAAGCATTTGTGACAAAACCAGATGTAGTTATTATGCAATACTCGTGCAAATGAGTGACAAAAATTTCTTTGTCATAAATGGCATACATTTGTTTTTATATGTTTTTTTAAACTTGCTTCTTTAAAAAAAGTTATTCGATTTTTAAGTTTTAATTTATTAATTTTAGATTTCAAGCATTTCTACAAAAACTTTTTGGACTTTTATTTGTTTACTATTCAAATTTTCAACATGTTTGAATTAAAATAATTCCGGACTGCTTTTGTTAAACATGGATGTTGAGCATCCACAAATAGGCAAAACTTTGTCTAATTCCACGTCAACTGCATTTTCTCCTGTACCATTTCCGGGAAATACCAGACAGCAACAAGAAAACCTTGGTAAATAAATAATCTGAAAATTAATTTTAAACCCTTTTTCAGATTTATCCGAATGTCCTATCCGTTTAGAAGAAGGAGAGAATTTTAATCAAATAAATGAAGATGAGATAAGAAAATCGTTGTTAGTTGAAGCTAAAAGGAGAAAATGTTGGAATTCAAAAGCTATTGAAAAAATGGTTTTTGAGGAAATTGTTCATAATTGTTGTTATCATGTAATCGGCAATCCCGGAGAATAGGGGTTTCTTCGAAAAAAAAGTTTAAAAATAAGGAAAAGGATTTTTCTAGGATAAAAAAATGTGCTGATTACGAATATGAACTCGGATTTTGAAAAAGTCGTACCCAGACCCGAATATAGGTCCTACAAAATCGAAAAACCATAGGGGGGACCAAGCTGATTCTGGGGTGAAAAATTCGAATATTCAAATAATAGCTCATTCGAAAGAGCTCGACGAGCTGAGTCGAATGACACCAAAATTACCGTGATTGAAAAAGATCTGTCGAAGTTATGACACAAAAAACAAACAACGTAAACCTATATTTTTGTGTTGTAACTTTGTCTGTTCTTATTCAATCACGGTGATTTTGGTGTCATTCGACTCAGCTCGTCGAGCTCTTTCGAAAGAGCTATTATTTGACCAATTTGCGCTCTGTGAAATTTTCCTCAAAATGTCGAATGTCCGAATTCGGGTTCAGGATTCGACTTTTTCAAAATCCGAGCTCGAATTCGTAATCAGCATATTTTTTTACCCTAGAAAAATCCTTTTTCTTATTTTTAAACTTTTTATTCGAAGAAACCCCTATTCTCCGGGATTGCCATGTAATCTTTTTATTTTTATATCGGGTGGGGTCTAACTCGAGGAATTCCAACTCAAAGAACAGACATGTCGCGGAACGACAACTCACGGAACGACCAAAACTCGGTGTATTTTAGAAATCAGAATATTATAAATCGTAATTTTTCAGAATTTTTTTAAATTTTGTTTTTTTAAAATACTCATGTACTCTACTTTGTTAAAAAATTTTTAAAAATATTCAGATTTTTTTAAAAAATTCCGATTTTTAAATTATTCCGTGTTTTGGTCATTCCGTGACTTGTCCGTTCCGTGAGTTAGCCCGACACTATCTATATCACTTATTTAAAAATAAAATTTTAGTATGTATTGGAAAGCTTTACTGAAACAAGGAGTACAGCAGATGCTGTTCAACCAAGTTCTTCTACAATGTCCAATTCATCTGCTCTTGTTCGTATTCGCAGCTTTGAAGAGAGTGGCTCGACTGTGGATATTTCAACAAATTCTCTTAATTCAAAAATTAATAATCCGACCATAACTAAAACTTTGTTTTCTGCCGATTTTGGTCACAATCCTTGGGATTTTGATGTGAAACCTGATGATGATTTTGTTAATCAGGTTTTGAAGTTTAAACATTTAATAATCGTTAAAATTCTGGTTAACATATAACCACAATTATTTTTTTATCTTTATAGATTAAAATATTGGAAATGCCCAATTCTCAGCGCCTTTCTACCTGCCATACTTGTAAAGGAGAAGCACTTATTCATTGTTTTCATTGTCGTGGCCTTGGCACAGACAAATGCACCTATTGTAGAGGAACTGGCATGAAAGCAGGTGTCGCACATCCAGCACTTTATACTCACCCAATGATTGGGACCTTTTCTGGGGTTGGTGTTTAAATTTTTAGTAAAATATTTATCTTTTACGACTAGAAATAAATGTTTTTTATCATAATTTCCTGTGATATTCTATATTTCAGGATAACAGAAAAAGCGTTGGTGGAGGTATCTCCTCGTCAAACAGAGGATTTCCTTTTTCCGGAACTGCAATGATCAAACCTGCACTTTTAGGTTCTCAACGTGATAAACCATATGCGGCTGGAACGCCTGTACATTTTATGGCAAAGGCTGGACTTCCTCCTCCAGGAATTGGACAACATGATTTGTGCATTTTTTGCCATGGTTAATTTTTATTGGAAAAATAGCTCTAAAATTTATTATCTTATCCCTTTGTCATTCTTGAGTCTCAAAAATATTTTTGGATTTTTAATATATGTATTTATTGTTAGTTTATGTGGATTCATCACGCGGGGTCCAGTCTCGTTTTTTCAAAAAAAAATTCGGGCATACTAATTTTAGCAAATGCTATTTTACCACTCATTTATTTAACTTTGAAAGGTCGTGGAATTCGTGACTGTCAACATTGTAAAGGTCAAGGAAAGAAATGTTGTTTGGCATGTGGAGGAAATGGCCAAGTACGGATTTTCACCAAATTAAAAGTTGCATTTGCTGTAGAGTGTTCTGATTACTACACTCCATGTGAAATGCCTGATCATTTATTACGTCAAGCTAATGGACAACTAATTTTTACAGAAACTCGGCCTTATGTGAGTATGCTTAAGAAAAATTTTTCCAACATTTTTTCAGGTTCATCCAGTTAGAAAGCACAAAATAAAAGAAATCAACGAAGTCAGTAAACACTTTTGTGCTGCACATTTGAAAAGGCTTTTGGATTCATGTCGTGTATTAAAGGTATATTTATCATATTTAAAAATCAATTTTTAAAAAATTTTAAGCAAAGACATTGTATTGAACGAATTATGGTAGCAAAAGTACGTTTTAAGTTGGGTTCAAAATGTGGCCGATTTTTTGTATTTGGGGATCAACGCCTTTGTTATATACCAAAAGAATCTATTTCGTCAAATTGTTCTCTTATGTGAAGTTTTATTTTAAAATTTAATCAGCTAGAAAGTATGTATTTAGAAAATGGCCTATTTAATCTAGTCTCTGTTTAGTTTATTTCTGTTTATTTTTTGAAATTATTCAAATTTAAAATTTATCATTAGATTTTCTATTTTGGAGTTTTTAGTTTTAGAATATGTTTTTATTTGGGCAATATATTTTCGGTTTCCCCCACCACAAATTTCTTTATTGTATATTTCTTTATTTGAATTTAGTGCTATCTCATTTTTTAATTTAACTTCTAGTCCTATTTTAAATTACTTTAGTTTCTGTTTTTATTTGAATCTCAAATTATATGTATTAGAAACACTAGTCTTTTTTTAAATAAATCTTTAAAAAAATTTTATTTTTAAAATTTTGCGTATTGCTTGTATTACAAAATATATTTTAATACTTAAAATGAATTATAAGGATTAAAAAATTAAATGTATTTTTTTCCAATTATATTTTAATTTAAGAACAGTTTAATGATTTATTTATTCTATTTATTTTCATTACTTCAATTTGTTATCTCAATTCAAAATTCTTCTGATTTGTCAATTAATAATACAAACAAAAATGAAGATATTCAATTAAACATTACTAATGTAGGTACTTTTGGATGCCCAGCATTTTCTTCATTCAAATTTTGGGTAGCTAGACAATGCCCTCCAATGAACGATACTCGATGTATGGTTTCTCTTCCTTGTGATTTAAATATATCTTGGAAATTGAATTGTGCAACAGGTTTTTAAAAATATTGAAGGTTAATGGCTGGTGTATCGTTCACTCCAGAAATTATAGTTTTAAATATATTTTTCTAGGACGTTTTTTACCCGATATAATTTTGGGAGAGACATTTTAACCTTTCAAATGTAAAAAGAAATTTGAAATAAATTTTAATAATTTAGCCGATGATGTTTTACGTCCAAGAATGCAATTATTTACAGCACAGGAGATGCTCTATTTGACAAAATTGCGAGACAAGGCGTTAGTTTATAATTTTTTTGAATTTATTTTAAAACAATTTTCAGAGGAAGACCTTGGTGCCTTCTTTCATTTTTCTTTTCACCTGATTGTATTTTCTCTTCAAAAGTGGCTGATTCATTTTATCAAATTGCTCGTTTCTATCCAAAACTTCGTGTTGTAGCAGTGGATGTTTCAAAAGGAGGCAAGGAAATGGAAAGGTAATTTTAAATAAATTTGCTTAAAATCCTGGAGATTGCTCCAAAAATTATTTTAAAAAAATTATAACATCAGAAATCCTAAATTTTCGATTTAATCCATTAAAAGTTTCTTTCGACTTATAGTTCTTTAATTTAAAAAATAGTTTAATCGCTCAATACGGAATTGCCTCAACACCTGTGCTTGCAATTTGGCAAGATGGCCTGCCCAGACTTCGGTTATACGAGGACTACTCAAAATTACACACTCTAATTAATGTCATTCGTTTACAGACAGATTTGAAGCCAAAAGTGATTTTTAAAAATTATGAAGAATTTGATGAAAGTGGATGTACAGAAAATGAACCGTGTAGACAAGAATTTCTCTCACGTTTTAAGTATTTGCAAGCTGAACTTGGCTTTGACTGGTTTCCTTTAAATTTTTAAATAATTTTTATTTCTTTTTAAGGTATTTATTTGTGGCATCAATCACGTGTATTTTGAACATTACTTATTTTATATTATTTTCAACAAAAGGAAGAGAACTTATTCGACAATATTTTCCAAGGTTAAGAAATTTATTTGCATCCTAAATTTTAGGCTTTAATTGTCGTTTATGTATGTGACTATTAATTTTTTCAATACAACATTTTTGATATATTTATTTGTAAATAAAATATATTTTATTAGAAATAAGTTACTATTAGAAAATTTGTTTTTTTCAAATTTTAAATACTTAAAATGAATAATTGAAACCCAAGAAGTTTATCGAAATATGACTTGGGGACTCAACCGGCGGGACTTAATGGTTCCTCAGCCGAATATTTGAAGAATAATTTTTAACGAAACGATTGTCTGTAAAAAATTTTTTGTTAACGTTAAACAAAAGATCAGAAATTAAGTTGGGTCAATGTAAATAGTTCTGCTTGCCTTTTTTAGAATTTTTTCTGATTTTTAATTTGTTTCGATAATTAGAATAATTATTTTTTAATATATTTTGTTTTAATAAAGAAAATATTGTACAAATGAGCACTTCATCGAACAACGAGCTTTGGTTAATATCTGCTCCAGGTGAAACTACACCTTTAGAAACTTGGGATCGTTTACAGCAAACAACGCAAAATTTATCTGTCAACAGCAAATTTAATATTCCTGATTTGAAGGTTTATTTTAATTTTTTTGAATTGATTTTAAATTTTGTTAAATTATAGTAGTATTAGATTGTTGGGAAAATTATTTTGAATATTTTCTGAAATCTCTTAAATCATTAATAGACTAAAAATCATGTGAATATTTCACGCCTAAAATTTATTATATTTTATTTAAAGGTTGGCACTTTGGATCAATTGGTTGGTCTTTCAGATGATTTGGCAAAATTGGATACTGCTGCAGAACAGTATATACTTATTTTAAATTATTTAATTTTTAAAATTATTTAGGACAACTAGAAAACTAGTTCAATATTTCTCTGAAGTGTTAGAAGAAGAAAGAAATAAATTGCAAGAGAACTTGGTTATTGGAAATAGTTTGTTTTATTTTTTCCTTTTAAATAAATTTTCATTTTAATATGAATTTTTTAAATCCAGATTCGAATTATTTTAACTAAGAAAATTATTTCAGTGTTAATGGTTTAGGATACTATTACCAGATTTTAAATCATTTGTTAAGTCGTTAAGGAATATTTTATCTTTTCCCCTTACATTCTCTTTTGGTTAAGTGGTTTATGTTTCCTTTGCACATAGTTGATCCCGACAATTCTTTTGGTTAGTTGTCGGTTCGTGAAATGTGCAAAATTAGATTAGTCATTTCCTCCGTGAATCCATTGACAAATTTTCAAAGGATTGGATTCTCCGAATGAATTGGCACATTTTAAATTTTTTATTTTAAAAATTTATCCTTTGGAATTATTCTAAATTAAAAAAAAAATTTTTTTTATTTTCAAAATTACTTTTCTAATTAACAGAGGATGTTCACACTTACGTAACAAAATTTCAATGGGAAGCTGCCAAGTACCCTGTTAAACAGTCACTTAAAGTTCTTTCCGAAATTATCGGCAAACAAGTAACACAAATAGATAATGACCTCAAAACGAAGGCTACAGCTTATAATAATTTAAAAAATACACTTGCTTCTATTGATCGAAAAGCAGCGTAAAAATATTATTTTTATTAAAGTTTACATTAAAAAAATTTTTTTAGAGGTTCTTTAGTAACTAAAGATCTTTCGGATATTGTCAAAGCTGATAATTTTGTTCTAGGCTCTGAGTATTTACAGACTGTTTGTGTTGCTGTTCCAAAGTTTGATTTTAAACGATTTTTTAATTTTTAAAAATATTTTTTAGACTTCAAATAAAAGAATGGGAAAGTAGTTATTTTACTTTTGCAAATATGGTTGTCCCTGGGTCTGCTCAAAAAATTGTTGAGGATCAGGAACATGCTCTCTATACTGTTACTTTATTTAAGGTTCTTTTAAAATTATTTTTTAAACTTTTTTTTAATTTACAGAAGGTGATAGATGAATATAGAGCAAATTGTAGAGAACAGAAGTAAGGAGAAAATTTTATTTTTTATTAATTATCTAAATAGATTTATTGTTCGTGATTTTGTCTATGACGAGCAATCATTAAAAGCTGGTAGAAGTGAAAGAGACAAACTTGTCCAAGAAAAACAACGTCTATATGCTCCTTTGGTTCGATGGCTAAAAATTAATTTTGGAGAGATTTTTTCTGCTTATATGCATGTAAAGGCTTTGAGAGTTTTTGTTGAATCTGTTTTGAGGTTTTTTGAGGTTAATTTTGTAAATATATTTTTATTTAAAGGTACGGACTTCCAGTTAATTTCCAAGCAGTTTTAATGGAGCCGTTAAAGAATTCACAAAAACGATTGAGAAGTGAACTTAATAAACTTTATCTTCATTTGGATGGATCTGCTAGTGGACCTATAGAGGTAAATTAAAATAAATTTCGTTTTTGACTTCTTTTTGATTAAAAAAATTAATTTTTCTGTGAATTCCCTTTTACGTTTTTATCCAAATCTTCGATTGACTGCCCTTGATTAGTTGAAATTTAGGGAAGGGGGCTAACTCGAGGAATTCCAACTCACGGAACAGACAGGTCGCGGAACGACAAGTCACAGAATGACAAAACATGGATATATCTTTTCCGTAATCTGTAATTCCGAGACTTGTTCCGTGAGTTGGAATTCCTCGAATTAGCCCGACACGGAAATTTATACTATTTAATATTTGTAAGATCTGATCATAAACCAAAAAAAATATTTTTATAGACATTTGATGATGCTCCAACTCTTGTTTCATTGGGGGTTCATGATTATTACCCTTATGTTTGGTTTAGATTAAATATAGACTTTTTAGAGAAACGGTTGTGATGAAATGAAAAGATATTAATAAATATTCCTTTTTAAAAATAATATTTTTTATTCCAAAATATATAGAGAATTAATTATATGCTAATTAGGGCATTAAACATTTAATTTTTAAAATAAATTCTTTTAAAAAATTTTTTTTAAATTTTCTTTTCCAACAGTTATTTTTATTTATTTTATTTTTCCTTCTCAAAAATGGAGTCAGATATCATTAGAAAATAATGTAAAGGAGAAAGAAATTTGAGATAATTTTTTAGTTTGATGGTTGGGACGGCTTAAAGAACGGGTATATGTACTCAATTGGAAGGAAAGAGGGAGAGAGGTAATTTATTTTGTATGGATAGAATTTCAATTTTTTCACCTTTTCTTTCTGCCTACTTTGAATAGGGAGGGGGGAGTGCAAAATTTTTTCTTTTTATTTTTAAACTGTCAAAATTTGGAAAGATTTTAATTAGTAACGCGTAAGAGATTTTTATTAAGTTTGGTGCCTGGTACGCCCGAAGCAAGAAGTTGTTTACAGCTGCTTGGCTTACAGTTTAGTCAAATATTTTTTTAAAAAATTTCCCCGTTTCTGTTACCTACATAATTGTGATAATGGTGTTACTTTGGTTTAGACTTCCCCTTTTTTCCTGATTCCTCGACCATTTTGAGCTTTTTTGTTTGATGTATAATTTATCACATCATTTGAATGAGCTCTTCGAGATAGGTCGAATGATACCGTTGTTGGTTAGATTTGGCGATTCTGAGCAAAATTATTAAGCTGAATCTTCACTAGAAATTGTCGTCGCTAAGTCGAATAATAAATAATTTGCTAGAAAAACAGATCAGATGCCGCAATGGGAATCAGAAAAAAAGAGGTCTAACCCAAAGTATTGCAATCATAGATTTGTAAATCTTCGTAATTTACAAAAACCCACTCAATAACAAGACTTTTTCGGTATTTTTATTTTCATAAATACAACTGTTGCTCTTTATATTTTGAAAAAATTACTGAGTAGCTTAGTATAACTTTTTCATTCGAAAACAAAAAAAAAACAAAATTTCATTTGATCAGTGCTGATTTTCAACAAGGAAAAGAATTTTGTTTTTGCGCTGAAATTTTATCCCATAGCAGTTTCTCAAATTCCCTAAGAAAAATTGTGGCAAACTGAGTGAGATGCTGAGTAATTCGATCCAATGCATCACACACGGAGAGAAAGAAATCCCCCGCATCACCCTTATATTACTCACATCTCGGCTACTAGCAATCCCCATTTTTATGCACCGAGAGTCCAATTCCCATCCTAGGATCTCCCCAACCACAGTCACTACTTTCATCTTCAACATTTCGTTCGCATTTGCGCCATCAGCAATAGTTTGAAATTACATATCGTTTTCCTTTGGTGGTGGTAATTGTAAAGGGGGAGTGGTTGGTATCCATCTTACTCAAGATATGGGACTTATTTTTGTTATTTCAGCCTTTTCTATTTTGACTAAGAATTTTTTCCAGTTACTAAACAAAATACAAGGGAAAAATTATTTAAAATTTTGAAATAAACTTTAATAATTATTAACAAAAATTTAAGTTTGTTTTATATTTCTTTTGATCTTTTCTAAAAAATGCCAACAAAAACAACAACAACTAACAGAAAACGGAGTGCAGAGATTTGTCCTCATCCTCCTCATTTATTAAATAAAAGGTACTGGGAGGAAGCTAAAGCAGGAAAAGCACGTATACCAAACAAATCTGGTAAATTACCTAAATTTATTATCAACTTTTATTACTTCTTTAAGGTCCTCAAAACGTCTGTACAAAAAAGGAAATTCCTTCTAATTCTCGAAATGAGGTAAAAAAGCGTTTTGAACTCCCAGTCTCTACTCCAAAAATTGCTACAAATCCTTTGGATATTAATTTTTTAACAACTTCGTCTACTCTGTCAGACAACATTGCATTAAATACAACTCCAAAAAATATATTAAAATCAGCAAATTACAATAATAATCAAAGTAATATTTCTCCCCCAACAAATATTCCGCCTCAATTTGTTTCTCTTCCTTCATCTCTCCCCCCATTTCCCTTTCGACTTCCAATAAATTCTAAAGAGTTAACTTCTCTAAATTTTGAAGAATTAATGAGGACAGCACCCCCACCACAATTTAATTTTCAAATGTTTCCACCCCCACCACTACTTCCACCTTCCTTTCATTTCCCTCCATTTCCACCTCCAGGATTTTTTCCTGAAAATTCATTTTTTCAACAAGGAAATTCTACAGGACTTTTAAATTCATCTCCTCCAATATTTCCTCAATTTTTAAATGAAAAACAAAATTTTAATAAAAAAGAATCTACAGCATTAACACAATTAATGGAAATATTTAATCAAAAAGAAATAGCTAAAGAATCAACTAGTCAACAACAACAAAGCTTAAATGATTATAAACAAAACTTTAGTGGGAAAGAACAAAAATTACTAAAATATTGGTAATTTTATTATGAATTTTTTAAAAATTTAATTTATTTTCAGCGATTCTGACGAACAAATTGACCAAATGTTGGATGAAATGGTTAAAAATAAAGAAAAAATATCAAATAAGAGAGCGAAAAATCTTTGTATTTTACCATTACCTGTACCTATTCCTATAATTGTTCCAGTAACTAATGATTTTTTACTTAAATATTTTTCTAAATAATTAATAGTTAACTGTAAAATAATTTTATTTTTTAAACGAAAAATTTTTTAAACAAAATAATTTGGCTTATTTTTTAAAATTAATCTAAACAAATATTTAAAAAATTAAATTAAACAAAAATATTACCGAAAACCCAGAATTAAAATTACAAACAAAAACTATTTTGGAAAGGGAATTCTAAAAAGAAATTAAGCTAAAAGAAGTTTATGGCCAGAATGTGTACAAATTTTTTTACAGAAACTAATAAATGAACGCGTAAAAATATTCATTTTTGAATTTATCAACGTTCATTTATTTGTTTTAGATCAATAGGTGTAGAAATAAAATTAAGAGAAAATTTTTAAAATATGACAAGACATTTTTTTTAAATTAGCCCAATACCAAAAAACCCAAAAGTTTAATCTACACCTATTGATCAAATTTTTATAAAACAAAAAAATATTCCCTTTTTAACTTCGATGTTCCTTACTAAAAACAGCAGTCCTCAAAGCATCTTCAGGATGTATTTCTAAAAGTACTTCAGCTCCCCTATTAAACGGCATTGATGTAGACCCGTCGAGAATTAAATGTGCATTTTTACAACGAGACTACAAAATTTTAAAATTTAAATTAAAAATTCAAAAAAAATTTTTACTTTAATTAAAATTTTATTGGCAAATCCCCGAATAGCCATTTTTGGAAATGTTGCATTAAAAACAGGATCACGAACACTAAACGCCATTGCTAAAAAAATAATTTTAAAAAACTTTTAAAAATTAAAAACTTGTTAATTCTGGCCCAAATCTCAATTTCTCATTAAATTTACGACAAATATTCTCTATCATTTCAGCGTCAACTACTTGATCCAATTTCAATCCCATTTTATCTATTACAGACAATACTTCTTCAATTGTTTGTTCGGTCATTCTGTTTATATTAAAATGCCTAAAATTCAAAAAATAATAAAATAATTTTTTTAATAAATTTTTTTACCAAGAAGATGATCCTGTGCCTGTACAAATTGTCATTCCTGAACTTTTTTGTTTAGTCATTGGCCCATTGTCAACTTGTACATCATAATAAGAAACCTAAAATATAAAAATTTTTATGTTAATTTAAATATTTACCCGCGCTGCATGACTTTCACCAATGAAAACTTCATTAAGAGCTAACCAACGACTTGTAATAAGATTTGAATCACGTGCTGTATTTATTTCCTGATCTTCATCGTCCGAACTATTTAGATGTTTTTAAATTTAAAAAGGATGTTAAAAATAATAATAAGGCATTAAAAGGAGTAAGATTCAAAAGTAAAACTTGGAGAAGGTTAAGAGGTCAAGAAAGATGTATTCCTCCTTGTTAAAATTTTTTAAATTCGGATATTAACAAATCAATCCTACGCTTAAAATAAAAATACCTGAAAATGGTCTTCCGCGAGTTCTCCAAATTAGTTTCATCTGCATTTTCCTCTTCGGCAATATCTTCAGCAGTGTGAATATGTTCGTCATTTTCACTAGGTTTAACAACACCGTTTACTTGATTTTCTTGTTGTTGAATTGAAGAAGAAGAGGAGGGAGAAGGAGAAACGCCGTTCTCAAAACCAAAATTTAGAAAAGTTACACGAATTCTTTGCCGCCAAAGCCAACGAAAACCGGGCAAAGCAGCATCCGCCAGGAACTGACGAATTACTTCATCGGCAGGATGTCGAGATTTGCCAGTTAGGCAGAGAAAACCTTCTGATCTAATAAAAATGTATATTTGAATGTTAAATTTAAATAAATTTACCCAATCGGATCAGTGTTAATGCCAATAACAGGCTTGTTTGAGTTAATCACCCTTTTAGCAGCAGTCAAAAAAGTACCGTCACCTCCAGCAGAAATAATCAAATCACCCCAATCAACAAATTCATCGGAATATTGACGACGCTTGACAACTCGGTATTCAATGTTGTGACGCCTAAAGTATAATTTTGTATTTTTATAATTGGAATAACTCAGGAATTAACTCTATTAAAGATATGTTTTTAAAGCGGGAATAGAAATTAAAATAAGTAATTGTAATAAAATTTGGGTGGGGAGCTAACTCGAGGAATTCCAACACAGGGAACAGACAGGTCGCGGAACGAAATTACCAACTCATGGAATATTTCAAAAAGCAAAATATTCTTAGAAATCAGAATTTTTGAGATTTTTTTAAATTCCATTTTTTAAGATATTCTAATTAAAAAAGCCTTTTTTTTAGAAATATTCAGAATTTTTAAAAAATTTCGATTTTAAATTATTCCGCGATTTGGTCATTCCGTGAAATGTCCGCTCCGTAAGTTAACAAGAGGAAATTTTACAAGCGGTCATTAAATGGAAAAATTCTACTTACTCAAGTTCTTTAGAAATAGAAGCAATATATTGCTGCTGCTGATCATGCCTTTGCTTGAGATCCACAGCACTTGAATATTTTTTGCCCAACTAAAAAATATTATTAGAAAATAAATAGAAAAAAATAACCTGAGTGATTAATTGTTGATCATCAAATGATTTAAAAGGCTTTCCAAGTTTTTCAAATTCGTATTCAAGGAGGGAAGATTTAGAGACAATAACTGCTCTCTTTGGCTAAAAATTTAGATAAAATTTTAAAAAAATTAAAAAAGACTAAACCTTAAAAGGATTAAAATTATCTTTCTGAATTTCATTCCCCCCATTTGTACTTTTTAGTTTTTCATCATTTTTAATTTTCATTTCATCAATACTTGCACTTGAGTAGGCAGAAAAACGAAATAATTTAAGTGAAGAAAATGAAGCTCTTTTTAGACAAGAAAAAAATGAATTAAATGTAAAACCGTCCGTGGTTGTTGTTGTTTAAGTAATGATCGCTGTTAATTTTTAATATATTTATTACAAATAAACCAGTCAGTAAATGAATGAATGAACTGAAAAATGGGATGATAAATTATAATAAAATCAATTAAAAAAAGGAATTGTCTAAATTTTCTGGCAAATATAAAACACGTCAAGTAAAATAGAGTTTAATAGGTAATTGGAATTATATATATTTAACGAAAAAGAAGCGTAAAAGATCAAAGGCCATAACAAACACAAACATTTAACAAAAGAAATTAAAGAAAAATGATAAAAAGGGTATAGCCCAAAACGGCGCGAGCCATAACGGCGCAAAGCCATAACTAGCTGGAAAATTTCTGACCCTTTTCAATTTTGGTACCAATCTCTTTAGCTCGATGAGAGGAATCGTTTGATACTAAAGTTGATAAGATTCGGAAATCTTGAAGCAAGTTATGGCTTTGCGCCGTTATGGCCGCGCGCCATTTTGGGCGTGTCCCATAAAAATGATAAAAAAAGAGCCGAATTCGTTGATCAAGACTGTAATGGACTTTTAAACTTTCAACCAATTGAGTCTCTTTTTTAGATAAAGTGCAAAAATTTTTTTTAACGAAATAGGACATTTTGTTGAGTGTAAATAGTCCGATTGATTTTATCAATTGATTTTATCATTTTAGAGTTTTTTTAAGTTAATTTCTTTGTGCCACTTAGACTATTTTTCTAAAATGTCTGTAACAGCTCCAGTTCCAATTATTTCACCAGTTGCAGAAGAGGACGGCGAAACTCAACAAAGCTTTGAAATATACAAAGATAAATTGGAATCAATATTGTTAGATCCAAAAATTGCTGATAAACAAGTTTCCTTTAGTAGCAATTTTTTCACCAACAAAAATTCTTTAGGTTTGTGTTGTCAGTGTTGCTGGTGCTTTTCGAACTGGAAAAAGTTTTATTTTAAATTTTTTCCTACGCTATCTACGATGGAAGACTTGTGCCAGCGATGATGAATCAGAAACTGATTGGCTACAAACAAATTTAATTAATAGCAATGAGGGCAATAATGGTCAATTAAAAGGTTTTAGTTGGCGTGGAGGTGATGACCGGGAGACTAGTGGAATTCTTATTTGGCCAGAACCTTTTATTTTACAGGACAAGCATGGAAATGAGGTTTTCATTTTTTATATTTTTGTACTTGAACTGGCTAAGTCCTATCAAGTAAGCAGACCCAAGTACTCGGGTCTGTCGACTTGATAGGATTAGGGAATTTTGATTTTTCTGCAAATTTTTAACTTAAAAATTTTTTGCTTTCTAATTTTTATTCCCATAGATCGTTGTGATTTTAATGGATACGCAAGGTATTTTTGACTGTGTCAGCACAGTTAAAAGTTGCGCCACAATATTTGCACTTTCTACAATGATTTCTTCTATTCTTGTGAGTTTTTCAAAAATTAATTGATATGGAATTTGTGTTTTTGGGATTGTTAATACAGTCAACATTTTTGTTTTAATTTCTAGGAATACATATTTTTATTGTCATATTTTCAGATTTATAACGTTACCAAAACTATCCAAGAAGATCATCTTCAACATTTACAACTTTTTGCTGAATATGCTCGTCTAGCTATGGATGAATATCACGAAACAAAACCTTTCCAGGTTATCTTTGATTAAACTAACATTTAAAAATATTTTCAGACTCTTATGTTTCTTGTTCGTGATTGGTGTTTTCCTTATGAAGCAGAATATGGAATTAATGGGGGGCAAAGAATTTTGGACAAACGCTTGGAAACAGGTGCAAAACAACACAAAGAGTTACTACAACTTCGACAACACATCAAGTCAACTTTTGAAAATATTAAATGCTTTTTGATGCCCCATCCTGGGCTTGATGTAGCTACTAGTCCAGATTTCCGCGGCGAATTGAATAGTTGGTTTTTCTTTTAAATTTTTTCATTTCAAGTTTTTATGTGATTATTTTACATTTTTAATTTTTCTCTCATTTTACTAAAAGTTATGTTTATGTACTTGTCGGCTATTCTGGATCAAGGGCGTAGCCATGAGTTGATTTCAGCGGGGGCTAAAATGGGTGTGCGCCAAAATTTTGTCGTTTACTTTGGCGTTCAAAACGCAAATTTTTTTGTACATATTTTTATTTTTTCAGCGCTGCAGGCGAAAATTTTAGGGATTTAAGAAGGCTGTAGGCCAAAAAATTCACTTTTTTGATCATTTCCCTCCTAAAATTTTTCCACTTTCTACATTTCAGGCGGAGGCTATAGCCCCAGAAGCCCCTTCCTGGCTACGCCCTTGTTCTGGATTACTTTAATTTTGATAATTGACAAGTGCCTCTACATTAATTCTATAATTTTGTTTAATTTAGCAATCAACGCAGACTTTAAAGCTCAATTGCACGCACTGGTTCCTCATCTTTTCGATCGTAACAATTTAGTTGTTAAAGCTATTAATGGACAACAAATTACTTGTCGTGAATTGTCTGTTTATTTAAATGTTTGTTTTATAGTGAAAAATTTTTTTAAATCAATTTATTTTAGGCTTATTTTGAAGTATTTAATGGAACGGAATTGCCTGAACCGAAAACTATATTAGCTGTAATTTTTTTAAAATTAATTTTTGAGATTTATTTTTTTAGGCAACAGCAGAAGCAAACAATTTGGCTGCTGTGGCAAGTGCAAAGGCTGTTTATTCAAAAGAAATGGAAGAAGTTTGTTTTTAATTTTGGACTTAAAATAATATTTTAAAAATTATTTTGAGGTCTGTGGAGGTGATACACCTTTTATGAGCAGTGCTGAACTTAATCAGCATCATGAACGTTGCCGTGCCAGTGCTCTTCTTTCATTTAACAGTGCAAAGAAGATGGGTGGCCCCGAATTAACTTCTCAATTTCGAGAGAAACTTGAGGAAGATATAAAGGTTTTTAATTGATAAATTTGAATTAATATGGATATAATTATTTTTAAGTCTGCAAATGAGGCTTTTATTCGCGTCAATAATTCAAAGAATTTATTTAAATCTGTTAAAACACCTGCTGTTCTGGTTTTATTTATGGTCGTCTGCTATATTTGTAAGTTTCCATCGTCTATTAAGGATTTACTTTTTATGTTTTGATTGGGATTTTATCGAGGTTTAAAACATTAGATATCGTCATCCTTACGTATCATATCGACCGTAAAATTTTGGCGCTGGTTTAGTTTATGCGTCCATTGAATTTTTGTGCGTTCAATCAACAAACAATTTGATTTTTTTGGTGTTGCGAAATTGGGATATGGTAAAACATTTCTTCATGTTTAGGACCTACGCCCACTGGGGGAGGGGTGGTTTGAAACCATACCCCAACTTTGAAACACCAAGAAAAATCCAAGTTTTTGTTGTTAAAAGTTATTAAGATTTATTTATTATTATATTAAAATTTATTTTATTATTATTTATCCTTCTTAAAATTTCTTAATCAATTTTTTTTCATTTATAGTCCAAGAGTTTTTCCAACTTTTGGGTCTTTTTATGGTGGCTTCCGTTTTCTCTCTAATTTTGACAATTGTTATTGCTCTCCTTGTAACTTGGACATATTCAAGATACAGTGGACATTTACGTGATGCGCAAAAAACAATTGATACTTTTGTTTGAATTTTGAAATTTAATAAAATAATTTTAAAATTTAGGTCAATGTTGTGCACGGAAATTTTATATTACCGGCATTTGCAACTGCAATGGGTAATGCAACACTTGACTTGGCGGTAGGTTTTCTTTGTTTTATATACACGGAGTAGCAAGGCGTATGTGGTGGAGGCGGCCCTCCCCACTATGGAGGCGGCCCTCCCCACGGTCCTCCCCCCCCTGCGGCCCTCCCCACTAAACCGACCCCCTGGATACGCCCTTGCTTGGTAGTTAAAACTTGGGTTTTGGGGAGTAAGGTTGGCGGATAGTTGGAAATCTTCGGATATCCGGATCCGGTATCCGATCCGAAAATTTCGGATATCCGGATCCGGTATCCGATCCGAAAATTTCGGATATCCGGATCCGGTATCCGAACCGAAATTTTTATTTTAAAAATTTTCGCCTGCGGCGCTGAAAAGTTGAGTCTTATGGAGGATATAAAGGGATTAGGAGCAATTATGATTGGATTTGGGGATTAACAGTGTTAACGAGGGAATTTATGCTTAACAGTTATCTAGGTATAATCAATGTGTGGAAAATTTTGTAGTTTATCTGATGATTTGTGAGAATTTAGTGGATTTGGGGGAAGTAGTAGATACATCGGCTATTTCCATATTTTTGAATTTGGTAAATTGATAGCTGGGATCGTGGGATTAAGAGAATAATGAAGGATTTTGAGGTAAATCCTCCGTTATCATACAAATCCCTTTTCTTCCTTTTTAAGCGCCGCAGGCGAAAATTTTGAAAATTTTGGAGGCCCTTAAGTCAGATTTCTTCCACTAACAGCGCCGCAGACGAAAATTTTCGAAATTTTGGAAGGCCGTAGGCCAAAAAAATTCACTTTTTAGCGCCGCAGGCGAAAATTTTTTGTAATTTTGGAAGCAAATGAAGCCAAATTTCTTCCATTTTCAGCGCTGCAGGCGAAAAGTTTGGGAATTTTGGAAGCCTGGGCTACCAGATTTGTTTATTTTCCAGCGCCGCAGGCGAAAATTTAGAGAAATTTGGAAGGCCATTGGGCAAGATTTTTTCCTTTTTCCCTAATTCTAGGATCCGAACCGAAATTTTCGGATATCCGGATCCGATATTCGAACCGAAAATTTCGGATATCCGGATCCGGATCCGATATCCGAACCGAAAATTTCGGATATCCGGATCCGGTATCCGAACCGAAAATTTCCGGATATCCGGCCTTTTTTCGGATCCGGATATCCGGATCCGCCAACCTTATTGGGGAGTGTATTTATTAAAATATTTTTTGAAAAAATTTTTTTCTGTTATTCAAGATGGGCTCGAATAGTACATTTACTATGCCATCGAATTCTACTTCATCTACCTCTGAGGAAAAAAAGAAAAAATGACCAAGTTGAGAGATATTTTTTGCCTTTACTCTTTGTGTGCTATTATTCAACGCTCTTACACTATAAATAGTAAACACATTTTTAATTAGCCCAATAATTTATTTAAATTTAATTTCCAAATTTCTTTTTGGTTATTTCTAAAAATCTTTTGGGCTAGTTTTTTTGTTTATTTTATTTTTTTTTATTCGGAAATTTTTTTAGACCCATATACGGGATTGTAGGAAGAGGAAAGAATTAGCATTTATATTAAAAAAATGTAAACTTAAAAAATAATTTTTCTTTAAATTTAAATTCCTCTTCCAATTAACTCCGGATTCTGATGTTTTTGAAAACTTGTTTTTATATACAAAATCTTTACAACAAACTTTTTGATAAAATTAATTCGTTTTATGCTTTAATTATAAAAATAAGGTAGAAAGTGTTTTTTATAAGGGACACGGGTTTTCTTAAAAAATTATTTTTTTAAAACAATGGGATATCAATTTAACCTTATACATATTAGTTTTTTGGAAAATTAAGAAGGTTTAAAAATTAGTCTGAGAGTGTAAGCTTTATCAGCAACCTAATATAAGAGAAGGTCCCCCTTTATAAATTCATTCACTAATTTTTTTTGCACAAAAAATAGGCAAAAATCCTTTATTATCTTCTTATTAATGACTGGAAGGAATTAAGTAAAAATATTTTATCTGCTTTAGTAAGCAAAAACAAGCCTAGCAGTAAAATAAAAATCCAAAATTATTTTTTATTTTATTCTCTACTTTTAATTCACTCATTGAATGGGAGGGAGGGAGGGTAATTATGGAAGGATATTTCCTGCTTGCGTGATCGAAAAGCTATGGATGTGTTTATTTGTTTCTACTTCTACATTCAGTATTTAAATATATTCTCTATTGTTATTGTGGGTCGAGTGATGTTGTGAAAAATGTGTGAGTATTTCAAGTTGCCTTTGGCGCGACTTTCACTGTTAGAATTTTACTAGTGAAAATCCCACACAATTTTAGTAACTTGTTTTGTACTTAAAATATTTAAAAATATGGAAATCGATGATTTTTAATAATTTTAATTTTTACTCGAATTTGCATAATTTTCTGATTGTTAGTTAAAAAAATTATTTCAAAGTTTCTCAGTTAAATTTAAATTAAACTTCTTAATCCCTGTTTTCTAACTGCAAATATTAGTAGAGAAGATTCTTCTAGTCTACAATTTTATATGAAAACTAAATTTAAAATATTTAAATTAATATTTATTATATTCATTAATTTAATTAATTCATCAAAAGATGAGGAAATAATAATATCCTCGACTATTTCATCCGATAAAATTAATCCGGTTAATGAGCATGAAAGTAAAGACGATGAAATTTTTGATGGAGAATGTCCGGGTATTAAAATCTAAAATGAATAAAATTTAAAATATTTTTGTTGTCTTCTCCAATATTCTCCCCCAACTTGTGTTTTAGCTACCTCTCAAAAAAATATTCTATTTTTCTAATTAAAAAAATTTTTTTAATAATTATTAATTAATATCCTCTCTTAAAGTAATAAATATAAACAAAAATATACAACAATCAACAACTGATTGGTGTCCAATCCAATGCCTTAATGATTTGGATTGTTCTGAATTACCTAATAGTCGTTGCTGTCCAAGTGAATGTGGAGGGTGGAAATGTATATCTACAATTACTAAATTAATTTCTTCTTCCCCTCGTCCACTTGTACAAATCCAACCTCTAAAAAATAATTTATATATTAAACAATTAAATGAAGGAAGGAAAAATGAAAAAGAAATTAAAAAAGGGGAAGAAGAAGAGAATATTGAAGAAGAAAGTTCCCCTATAAATTCTATTTTACTTCGTCCAAATATAGAAAATCCTTTATTAAAATGTGAACAGATCAAGTGAGTTAATAAAATATTTTTTTAAATGAAAGACAATTAAATTATTAAATAATTATAATTTAACTAAAAAAAGAAGAACAAGAGGATGCCCTTCTATGCCTTCTATCTTTAAAATGCCCTTCTATCTTTGATCTTAAACATTTTTTGATCTTCAAAGTCCCCTATCTATTTGATAGTTTTTAGTAAATACAGACCCAGTTTCTGATTTTACATACTGTAAATTCTCTAATTGATATTAAATTAAAATAAATTATTAATTAAAATAAATTAAATTCTGGGTTTGTGTTATAGGAGAAAAATTGACAATTATTTTTTGAGGTAATTATAAAATGCCTTAAAACTTGGACTATAATGACATGCCCTTCTATCTTTAAAATATTTCTGTTATTGAGAAAATTTTAAAAATTAATTTAGATGTGTAAATCCTTTATATAAATGTCAACTTGTCGAACTAGATTGTTTAACAATTCCTTGCCCTACAGTAGCAAAATGTAAGTTAAATTTTAGTAAATATTTCTTAAACAGTTTTGACTTTGATTGTAAATATTTTTTGAAAAAAAATATAAAAAATTCTTTTTTAGGTTTATTAAATCCCTGCCCAAAAGGTTCTCCAATGGTTATGAGTAATGGTGTTACCGCTCTTTGTAAAAGAACCCAACAATGCTGGGAGGGTTATTGGTGCCACAAGGCAAGTTTTCTTTATGATTTCCAAAACTTTTATTAAAAATTTTCTTTAAAAAAATAAAATTCCAGTTTTTTAAATTTATTTTTAATTGTTTAGAGCTTATTTTCTTTAAAAGCTTTTTCTTCTTTTAAGGAAAAAACCTGAAAAATTAATTACCGATTTATTTAAAATTTCTCAGATTGGCTATAATGGACTAGGTTTTTGCTGTCCAGAACCAAAAAAGCTGTCAAAACCGGGTAATTGCCCATTTAAAAAATCAACACCAACAAATTTATATTTAAATAATAAATGTCAAGCAAAATGTAAATCAGACGAAGATTGTTTTGGAAAGGGGGAGAAATGTTGTTTTAATGGGTGTGGGCTAAATTGTTTTAAATTAAATAATGAAAATGCAGAGGGATTGGAAGGATTAAATGAAGATAATAATGAAGATAAAAATAAATTTGTTATACAAAGGCCTACACAGGTGTGTGTGTTTTAAATAAATTATTTGGGGTATTTTGTGGGTATTCTTACTAACACCGTATTTACTCGATTAATTCCCCATGCCAGGGATGAGTTGAAAAAATAATTCCCCACAATCAATTACCCTACTGCATGTTCAAATGCCAAAACTCGACTAATTATTCCCCATCCCAAAGCTTGCAAAATTAGATAGGGTGTGGGTTTCTACTATTAGGATATTTATTGTACAATTAATTAAACAAAAATTAAAAAATACAAATGGAGAGAATATTATTTAATTTTGGGATTATATTAATGTAAATCCCAAAAATTGTTTTAATTTATACAAAAATAATTTAATTCTAAGCTTCTTTAGCTTAAAATTAAGCTTCTTTTTTTAGACAAAAATCAAAACTTCAATAGAAAATCAAAAACAAATAATCGAATTATCTCAAAATAATAAAACAAAAAAGTTTGGAAATTGTCCAAAAATATTTTTAAATAAAATAAATACAACAACAATTATTCAACAATTGTGTAAAATAAATGAAATTAAAGAGAATGAATGCAATAATGGTAATTAAAAGGGAATTAAAAAAATTTTTAAATTTAATTTTTAACCAAAAAAATATTTAAAAGATAATGACTGCGAAGGACTTCAAAAATGTTGTAGTGATATTTGTGGGAATAAACTAATTTGTTTATATCCAGAAAGTGGAACTTCTAAATGTATTTTAATTCGGTAATTAATTACCGAATTAAATTATTTAAATTCTATTTTCAGTATTTCTGCAGAAATTTTCTCAAAATTTTCTGATTACAATAAATTACAAAAAGTAGGATTATTAAAAAAAATATTTTTTTAAATTTATTTAAAGCCAAAATGTGACCGTTCTGGTCATTATTTACCTATTCAAAGTCTTGACGGGTTTACTTGGTGTGTTGATAATTTATCTTCTACGGGGATTGAATTGTATGGAACAAGAGCACCAAATGAAGTTTTTAGAGGGTGTGAATTAAGAAGAATATGTCCTTCAGTAAATTGTGAATTAAAATGCCCTTTTGGGTAATTAAATAATTTTAAAAATAAATTTGGAGGGGAAAAATAAATTAATATTTTATGTTTGAAAAGATTTTAAATAATAAAACATAAAATCTTGATTATTAGTCAAGATACAGTAAAGCAGCTGGGCTATAGCTATTTCTCTCCTTCAGCTAGTGCAAAAGGTTAATCGGCCGTTGGAAGCGAACCAGCATCTTCATTAGATCGGACTGATGTGTTAGCCATTACACCACGCCGCCTACTGCACAGCCTTAGGAATTAAATAGCTAGATGCTTTACAATACATACCTATAATGAGTTTAAAAACTTAAATATCCCCTTAGATCCCCTCCACACCACAACATTTCTTTAATTAAAGAAAAGACACACATCTCAATTTTAAAAACTTTTTTTAGTTTCCAAATGGATGGTTTAGGCTGTCCACAATGTATTTGCCGTTCACCTTTATGTGATTCTATTCAATGCCCTATCGGAACTGTTTGTCGTCTCGTTAGACAAAAATGTGAAGAAAATAATAAAAATAAAATATTTTATTTTTGTTTAATTCCTCAATGTTTGTCTTTAAATAATTTTTTAAAATTTTATTTAAAAAAAGGTTTATTAAATACTTGCCTTAGAGGTGAGCCAATCGAGGATTTGGAAAGTGGAGAATTAAAACAATGTAATGAACAAAAAGGTTTTAAATGCCCACCCGGATTTTATTGCCAAAAATTGGGAATTGGAGAGAATGGTTATTGTTGTTCTGGACTTGGTTTGTGTGTGTTGATTTTTGAATTAATAAGATTCGAAGGGCAGGGAGGAGGGGACTGAATAGTGGAGGATTTATTTCCTATGTCTTTCTAGAACTAAAAATAAAATCTCTTGTGGAGCTTTCCAAGGCTAAGATTTCCCAAAACTCGCAACTTAACCCATGTTTAATTTTTTGTTCATTAATATGATTGGGTTTCATGTCATACATAATTAAATTAGCTACAAAGGCATTTACATATGGAGGAGGAAATCAAAATTTAAATAATAATTCTTTATAAATTTAGTTTTACAAAATAATTTACTCGATTCTGCAACTAAATGTCCATCATTACCAAATTTATTATATCGCCGAAACCAAACAGAATTAACAGGAAATAGCAAAAAACAAATATTAGGATGCCGTTTAACTAGCGAATGTAAAAAAGGAAAAATATGTTGTTTTAATGGTTGGGGGAGTGAATGCTTTTTGGAAGAAGAAATAAATAATGAAAATGAAGAAAAAATTAAAATAATTAAATTAAATAAAGAGAAAAAGGAAGAAAATGATGAAAAGGAAAATATTATTACCAAATATTCTTTTAATTCAACATCAACAGATTTATCTTCTAAACAATGCCCAATTTATTTACAAAATGTAAGCAATCCAGGCTGTGTTAATAATTGTTTTAGTGATTCTGATTGTATTGAAAGAAGTGAACATTCTATTTGTTGTCAAGTTGGGTGTGGGAGGAAATGTAAATTTCCGGAATTGGCTAATTTGTTTGTTAAACAAATATTTAAATATTTATTTAAATAAATATTTACATAGATGTATTCATTTACTCAAATCTACATTAAACGAATTAGATAAATTATCAACAATTAAACATTTAATTAATAAAAAACAACAAAATCCATTAATATTGCCAAAATGTAATTATGAGGGATTTTTTGAGGATATTCAGTTTAATTCTCTATTGGGGTATAGTTTATTTGGATTAATTTAATAGAAGAATTTAATAGTAAAATGAAAACATAAGAAATTGGGTATTAAAAGATAAACTAAAATTATAAAATGTTAGTGTGAGGATGACCGTATCGGGCTAACTCAAGGAACAGACAGATCAAGGAACGGCGACCAAATCATGGAATGACCATGAATTCCGATTTAAAAAAATCTGAATTTTTTGAAAAATCTGAATATTAAAAAAATAAGAATTAAAAAAAATTAGGATACTTTAAAAAGCATAAAAAAGATTTTAAAAAGATTTTGATTATTATAAATATTCCGATTTTAAAAATATTCCATGAATTGGTCATTCCATGAGTTGGTCGTTCTTTGGTTGTCTGTTCCTTGACTTGGTATTCCTTGAGTTGCTCCTCACCCAAGGATGACATACTACGGGGGAAACCCAGAATATCTACACCCTAAATATCTACACCCTAAATATCTACACCCAAAATATCGTATGACCCTAAATATCTACACCCTAAATATCTACACCCAAAATATCGTATGACCCTAAATATCTACACCCAAAATGACGAATTACCCAAAATATCGAAAATTTTTATATTTCATAATTGTGTATTTTAAGGATCGGGAATGTTGTTCCAACATCTGGGAAGTGTTCCAACTACAGAGAAGCGATCGAACTGACAATAGCTCCGATCAAGATTCTACTTGGAGATCGATCACTCTCTTTAATTGAACATATTGATCAGATTTATGTTTTTTCCATTGTTTGAGCAATTCCCCTTTGTTAAAAAGACTTCTCCATACTTGGAATACACAATTATGAAATATAAAAATTTTCGATATTTTGGGTAATTCGTCATTTTGGGTGTAGATATTTAGGGTCATTCGATATTTTGGGTGTAGATATTTAGGGTGTAGATATTCTGGGGTGGAGTCACATACTACAATCATTCTGATAGAATTTAAAATTAAAATAATTTTAAAAACACTAAAAATATTTTTGAATTAAATCAATTTAATTTTTTTCAGCCAATATTGGTGTGTCGATAAATATACAGGTACAGAAATACCCGGTACAAGAACATCAATTTCCCCTCTTTCTCCATCAATTCCTGATTGTTCAATTAGACACAAATGCCCGTTTAATTGTTTAAATAAAAAGGAAGAATCTTCTTGTAAATATGGATTTAAATTGAACCATAAAGGGTGTTTTGATAATGAAAATTGTGAATGTAGAAATCCGTGTGAGGTAATTAAATAACTAATCTAAAGAATATATTTATTAGAGTACCTAATACTTGGGGGGGGGGGGGGGGGAGGATCCTAATATCTTAATACTTACTCGACAGACTCGGTGTAATCCGAGTCGGGTTTTCCCCCAATTACTCGGTACTCGATATATTTTCTAAATCTAATGTAGTGATAATTATATTTTAGAAAATTGTAAATTTTAAATGACGGGATAAATTAGAGATTATAATATAAGGAATGAGTAAAAGGAATAAATAATTTAAATAATATCGGGATTAGTTAATATTGAAAGGAGACAAAAAAGGAAAAAATTACCTAAAAATTAAAAAAAATATTTAAATTAAAAATTTAGACATTTAAATGTTCTTTACCAGAATCTGAAGTTTGTATTTTAAAACAAACAAAATGTTTAACCCCTCCATGTCCATCTATACCAAAATGTAAATTTAAATAATTATTTTTTAATAATTAAATAAAAGGTATTCTAAATATTTGCACAAATTCCAAACTTTTTAATTCTTTTGATGAAAATAAAAATATTAAAATTTGTACAAAAAATTCAACAAAATGTAATGAGGAGGAGGAGGAGTGTTTATTTTTACCTGAAATTTTAGAGGAAGAAAATAAAGAGGAAATAATTGGGTTGTGTTGTAGAAGGAGAGGAAGAGGTGTTGAAGGTGTATTTTTAAATTAATTAAAAAAATATTTTGGGTCAAGGCTGGATTAGAAACGGCCTAATTATGTAATTAATTAGATTTTTACTTAAAAATATTGTTAAGGTATTTTTGAATAATTTTATTGTTAATTATTAACTAAAATAATTTTTTTAAATAAATATAGACCAAAAGAAATTACTCGATTCTACTGAAACAAAATTAATAGCTTTACAAAGTGAAACACAAATTCAGACAACTACAGAAGAAATTATTACTCCCACTACAATTTTTGAAGAAAATATTGACGAAAATGGTGAATTAATTTAATTTAAATTTTGAAAATACAAAACCTAAACCTTTTGGTTTAAAGTTAAGCCTAAAACTTACCATACTCCCTATTTTGAATCAAAATAGGGAGTATGGTATGTTTTAGGCTAAACTTGAAGCCAAAAGGTCCGATCCCGATCCCGCAGTCGGGATCGGGATCGGGATCATCATTCCAAAATCCCGATCCCGATTTTACGTCGGGATCGCGATCCCGCCCAACTCTACTTTTGATAACATTAAAATTAAATACCTAATCTGCAATAAAAGTTGTCAATTTTAATTGTTTTCATATTTTTGTTTAATTAAAATTAATTTTTTTAAAAAAAGATTACAAATGTGAAAATACAAAACACCCAGCATTAAATAAATTATTAAAATTGCCAATTTATTGTAATCCAAATGAAGAAAATAATTTTTGTCCAGCAAATTTTAAATGTATTAGAAAACCCTTTTTG
Source organism: Meloidogyne enterolobii (assembly GCA_963681835.1). Classification (NCBI taxonomy): domain Eukaryota; kingdom Metazoa; phylum Nematoda; class Chromadorea; order Rhabditida; family Meloidogynidae; genus Meloidogyne; species Meloidogyne enterolobii. The sequence continues at coordinate 1,353,292 of CAVMJV010000064.1, forward strand.
GTGGGAGAAAGGGATAAATTGGGGATTTGTTGTGAATTAATTAAAGAAAATGAAGGAGAAGAGGAAAAGGAGGGGGAGAAGGAGGAATTAATAAATAATAATAAAAGAGAATTTAAAGACGAAGAAGAAAATAATTGTTTTTTACCTTTAAATGAAGGAATAATAATCAATAATAAATTAAAAAAAGAAGAAAATATTTGTGATAAATCTATTGAATTGAGATATTTTTATAATTTAATTGAAAATAAATGTGAGGTGAGGAAAGGGAGGGGATTTATGTTAGTATATTAAATAAAGTTGAGGAAATCTGAAGAATTTTTCTTTCTTCCATTTTTTGTCCCATTTCCGTGCCCCCGTTTCTCTTTTTAAAAATATTCCCAAAAAAATAATTACCTAAAGATTTTCTTAAAATTCTCAATAAAAATAATTTTTTAGGAATTTATTTATGCTGGTTGTGGAGGAAATGAAAATAATTTTTATACAAAAGAGGAATGTGAAAACCAATGTATTGGTGTTAATAATTTAAAAATAAAAAATGAATTAAATAATTTAAATGAACATTTTACTATTGGGTTAACATTAATTCCTGTTGAAAATAAAGAAGAAATTGAAGAAATGGAAAGGTAGGGGGGGGGTGGAATGGTGGATGATAAATAAATTAAAGAATAATTAAAATAGTACATAATTTAACGGTTACTTTCTAAATTTCTTTTTAAATTTAATATCGATAATTTTTTAAATTTGATACATAAAAATTATCAATTAGGTAGTTTTATTAAATTTATGGCGCTGGTCTAGTTTATGCGTTCAATAAACCTTTATGCGTCCAAATTGGACGCATCAACTAGACTAGAGCCAAATTTATTTGCTATAAAATGACAAATAAAATTTTTAAATTCTTTATCTACATAATAGAAGAATTAAAAGAATTTAAAATATTATAGTTTCTATAAAATTTACGGAATGTCGAATTTATTAATAATATAATTTGATTTATTAATAATTTTATCATTAATTTTTAATTTATTTAAATAATTCCTTTTAATTTTTAAGATCCCTTCGTTCATATTTAGCTATTAAATTTAATATTAAAGAAAATAATATTCAAAAATTGAGAATAGAAAGAAGTTCTGGGAATGTATTTTTTGATATTATTGATAATAATGGAAGGGAGAAAATTAAAAATATTGCCGAAAATGTTTAGTTTTTAATTTAATTTTAAATTTAAAAAATTATTTTTTAAAGTTAGCTTCTGGCCAATTTCAATTTACACATAACGGCCAACTTTATATTGCTCAAACAAATAATTGGGTTGTAAAACAAATTAAATTGGAAGAAGAAAATGAGGAAGAAAAGGAGAAAGAAGAAGAAATTATTTTTAAAAAAGAATTAAAAAATAATTTAGTAAATCGAAAAGGGGGAGGAATATTTTGGGGTAATTTAATTTAAAATATTTTTTAAAATTAATTTATTATTTTTTAAAGCTATAACAATATCTCTAATTTTATTTTTATTTATTGTTTTAATTGTTGTCTGTTGTGGATGTGTATGTTTTTTTGAATTTTTACAAATTATTTTTCAATTTCAGGCTTTTTTACGAAATCGAAATTCTCAATTTTCCCATCCAGACAGTTCTAATGCAGATACAATTTGTTTTTCCTCAAGTCCAAGAATATTAGGAATTACTCCACATAATATTAATTGGAGTCCAATACCCAGAAATAAAAATAATGTTTGTGGTTAAATTTAAATTGGGGGTAATTACAAAAATATTTTCTTACAAAAATGAGAACAAGAGGAAATGGAAGGGCACACCCCGATATACCGCGAGCCCAATGTACCGCCGAGCTATAACTTTGTTCAAAATCGTCGAATCCGTGGCGCCCTGGTATAGTCTGATGAGGCTCGACCAGTTGAATCGAACCAAACCAGGGCGCCACGGATTCGACAATTTTGAACAAAATCATAGCTCGGCGGTACATTGGGCTCGCGGTACACTGGCCTGCTCCCAAATGGAATACTTATTTAATTAAGTAAAATCGGATTTAAGAAAGAACTGTTGGTAAAAGTTTGATTTGTATTTTTCGTTTATTTTTCCCAAAATCGAGAGGAGAGAGCAAACTAAACTCTTACAGACTTGTATCTTATGGTGTCACTTATGGTGTCACCAAGTCTAAATATATTTTTCAGCGTCAACAACAAATTATCAATCAAATCCAGCCAAAATCTATATCTCCTTTATCTTCTGACCTTTCCTTCTCTGGACCTTTACAAACAAACACTACAAGGGATACAAAAACAGAAATTTTTGAAGAAAATTATGAAAATGAAAGGAATAATTGGAAAAACAATAAATTAATAAATAAACATTCAAAATATCAAAATTATCATTTTGAAAAGAAAAAAGGAAGGAGAGAGGAATTAAATGGGGGAAATGGATCAACACTTTTTTATTGATAAATTCTTGACACACTTTATAGAAAGCTAGAAAACAGTTCACTTTTTTATTTTTTTTATTTATGTATAACTCCATATTATTTTATGTTTTTAAATAATTATTTTCGATATTCAATCTACTTTATCAAATTAAAATTCTTAATACAAAAAATAAATTTTCATTATTACAACAAAAAATACAAAAAATTGGTATAACTAAATTATAAAAAAACTCACGATTTCTTAATTAAAAAAATAAAAATATCAGTCTTAAAAGTTTGTTTTTGTCTTCATTAAAAAAACTTTTTAAAATTAATTTTCACAATTAATTTACTTAAAAAAAATACAAATATTTTAATTTTATTTAATTAATTAGCAATTGTTGACAACATTTGCAACTGTCTTGTCTGCACTTGGCGATTAATAAATTGTGAGGCTACAATTGTTGCCATCGACTCGTTTGGATTAATAGCCGTTTTCTTTCTATTTTTCCACCATTCTTTAATCTTTTTTAAAAATTAAATTAATATTTATACAATTAAAATTACCAATCCAAACATTCCTTTTCCATAACGAGTAGCCAAAATATAAATGTAAATATTTGAGAACATTTTTGTCAGAAATAGCCAAGATACAATTAATTTAATTAAATAAAGTCCGTTTGGACTTGTAAAGTGCAAAAGTAGCAATAAAAATTGTGGAAAAGCAATAAATACAAGACAGGATAATATTAACCATTTTATTTTTCTAAAAAAATAAATAAACATTTTTTGGAAAAATTAGGATTTGAGAAAAATACTAGGTTAAAAGGATTTAGGTAATTTATTTTAATAAATAATTTTCGATGAAGTTTTTGTAACGCAACAATTTTTAGACGATGTTCCTAACAGTAAACGATGTTCCCTTGTAAGAATTTAAACTAAGAATAAAAAGAGGAAAGCCATAAAATGATAATGATCGAAGCATATCAGAAAATTGTACGTATAATAGGTTAGCAATAAGTTTAAATAAAAATAAAAACAAAATTTATTCTCCAACGTTAATTCTCTGAACTGGCCCAGAATTTTATTTTAACAACCCTCCTTTTGAGGGGTTTAGAGGGTTTGTGATTAGTTTAGGGATCTCTAAAAATTATTTAAAATTAACCTAATTTTTCTTTTTTCACTAATAACTTTATTTCTATTTCCCCCAAATCTCCTTAATGGCCAATCAAGTCTGTGAACAAAATAAGCAGCAATAACAAGAAATACAAATCCAAACAATTGAGACAAAATAATTATTCCATTCGAAAGATATCCATAATCTATTCCGAATGCCCAGGTAAGTTCACAAGTAAAATGAGTTGGCTCGTAGGGACAAACCATGGAAACATTTGTGTAGGCAATACCTGCCGAGAAGAGAACAAAGAAAAGAACAAATGTGTTGATTGGACTTTTCCTTTAAAATGTAGATTTTTTAAATTTAAACAAATTTTCATAGAATATACATTCCGTATTTACTCGATTAATTCCCCTGGGGAATTATTTTTTCAACCCATCCGTGGCATGGTAAATTAATAGAGGGTGTATATGTGGAATTATTCGAGGGTGGGGGATTAATCGAGTAAATACAGTAATTTAATTTAGGTCACCCCTTAAAATTAAAATGAATTCCCTAATAAATTTAAAAAAAAATCTTAGAATGTTTAGTGTAAAGGATTATAAAAGACACCGATAAAAGGACATTACCGAATTTAAAATAAAAGAAAAAAATATTTTTTTTTATCAATTAATTTATAAATTTAGCTCAACCTATTTATCTATATTTTTAAATAATTTATTTAATTTGTTTTTTAATTTGTAAATTAATTTACATAATTTTTACAATTTTTCAAAAAATCTTTACCTCACTCTAATAGATCTAAACCAAAGTGGATAACATAAAAATAAAACACGTTCTAAACCCATAATAAAAACTAAAACAGCTGCCCATTGACGACATGCTAATAAAAGAAATAAATGGGGTTTTTTGTTGTTACAGTCAGTTACTGTATTATTTGTTAATTTAATTAATTGGTCTAATGAAGAAGAAATATTTGTTGTTGGTTGGGGTTGTTGTGGTTGTGATATTAAATAATTATTATTAGTTAATGATGATAAAGAATTTTCTGGAAATTAATTAATTAAAAGATTCAATTTATTAAAAGATTTTTATTAAAAATTTTAAAAATATTCTAGAATGAATCGAATTTTTAGAATTATATCTAGTATAACTACAATACAAGACAATAACTAAGGTCATGGATCGCGCCGCCCGATCCACGATTCCTGAAAATCGTGAATTCCCGACGATTTTTGCCTCGTGAATTCAAGATACACGAAAATCGGGAATTTGATTTTCTGCCGGCGCGATCCCTGCTAAGGACCTTGCCTTGATCCTAAGATCCAAAAAGAAAAATTTACACGACTTAAGACAGTCTAATTCCTGACCAAGAAACTAAAACGTATTATTTATATGTAGCAAATTAGTTTATAAAGGCCAGAGAGTTCTTTTTAATTACAGGATTTATAATAATTTTATTAAAATATTATAAAAATTAATTTTTAATTAAAACCCAAATAATTCAACTTACCTAAACTAATAAAAGAACAAGAATCCAAAATATAGCCAATAGCTATACAAATATCCAAAATTAATTGTGTTCTCCACATTGTTGTGTGGGGATTAAAACAATCAAAAACACAAAACGAGTAAATACATATAATTAAATTAATAATTAAAGCAATTATGGCTATGTACAGTTGAACTCGATAAGCAACAAAAAATGTATCTAAATCATTTGTAGACATCTGTTTAATGAAGAATAATTAAAAAAAATTATTTTCAATTATTAGGGTATTTTCTTTGAATTTTTAAAAGAATTTTTGGGTATTTCCATGGAAATTAATGGTAAATAATCAAAAAATCCATTTTTGATGGGGAAAAATAAAAAATATAAATTCAGAAGAACACAACTATTTCTATTTTAAGATAAATTTTATTTCCCAAAAATTTTAAAAATTTAATTTTCAATTTCAAATATTTTAAAACAGAAAATTTTGATATTTTTTAATAAAAATTATCAATGTTTACAAAATTGAAAAAACCGAAAACTTCTGAGAATAAGCGATTTTATTAAAAATTTCCCCAAAATAAAACCGGCATTTGACAAAAACTCAAAACCGAAAACCGGGGTTTTAAAATTTGGATTAATCGAGAACCGGGAGTACCAGTTAATAATCGGGAGTAAACAATACTAGTTTCTAAATCAAATAATTTAAACAAAAAATAAAAACTTACCAATTCTGAAAAATAATTAAAATAATATTGAGACATTTTAATTAATATTTAATTTTTTTATTAAAAATATTTTGACGTAATTGTAAATATTTATATATTTTTTTAAATCTAAAACAATAAAAATAAATTATTAAATATAAAAAGAATGAATAGAGAGGAGGGGGGAAAGATTTTTAAATGTGAGGAAAATAATTTTTAGAAAAAAATTATTGTAAACAAAAATATATGTAATTCTAAATTACGAAAATAAAAATGAAAAAAAAGTATTGATATTTTCAACATTTTGTTAAAATAATTTAATTAATTTATGCAAAATTAAATTTATTTACCATTTATTTTATTAAATGCGTGCTTTTATTGTGTCAGCACAGAAAGGAAGGTGTGGGAGAATTAAATAATAATTAAATTTTATTTATAAATTAAATATTTTAATTGCATGTTATAAAAAATAAAAAATTATTTGGCTTTTATTTTAATTTAATGTCTGGAAATTTAAAGTTTTTCGTGTTTTTTGGAATCTATGGCTATCTAAGGGTCTTGTGGACTCTCTAAAAATTGCTCATACATATATAGCTAGCCAAAATTAATATAAATTTCCAAAATTATTTAAAATTTAAATAACAATTATTAAATAACCCATTTAATTGTCTAACATTTTTAAATACATGGAATTACGTAAAAATTGCGTAATAAATTAATAGAGCTATTAAAATGTACTTATTCTTATTTATTTATTAACAACCCACAAGTAAATACATCAAAAAAATATTCAAAATAATTTTTATTTATTTTATTTTTAAGGCTAAATCTAAACACAGATACAGATCTAGATTTAATATTTCTTTGGAAATTATAATTTTAAAATAATTAAATTAAAAAATTTTTTGACAAAAATTAACTTGAGAATTATTTAAAAAACATAAAAAATTCTCATTAAATACAAAAATGATTCTAAATTAAAAAATTATTATATTTTCAGAATTTTCACGGAGTAAAATCACAAACAACTTAATATTACGTAATTATTTATTCCTTTTTTGTACTATTTTAAACAAAATGTCAAAAAATCTCAAACAAAAAATTTATCAGAATTAATCTAAAAGGGTCCAGATGTTTTGTGAAAAATTCTCAATATTTTTAGTTTTTATTTTTGTTAAGCTAAAATATATTTTTATTTAAAAAAGATGGAGAACATACAAAATTAAATATCAGGACTAATGTTGCCGCCTGGATCGACTAGAGACTCGAAAGAACGATTCGAGAAATATTTTCAAAGCTGGACACTAAAAATAAGTATTTTACACTAGGGTAGCAGGTAGCACCCAGTCCCCCGAAACCCCGACCTGATCCACAAAGGCTCTACCCAGACAACCCTTAAACCCGACACTCCCGCCCCCGAGTGCTACCCGGTGTGCTACTCTATTTTACACAGCCACATTCCGCAACTCGGAAGTTAAATAAACCCCAAAACAATTTTTTGCAAACCTCTAAAAGTTCTCATTAAATAATGTCAAACAATCTTTTGTCATTTTATGGGATTATAAAATGTTAAAAATGAATGAAATAAAAGGAGATTTTTAATAAAAAAAAAGAATTTATTTTTAAAAAGCTTTTGTTAAAATACATATATGTTTTTATTTGCTTATAAATTGGTTGGCACATTTTTAGTATATTATTTATTTTTTTCTTAAAATTTTATTTATAAATAAATAAAAAATAAATATTCTATATAATTATTTATTATTTTTTTTGTGTTTTATTCATGTAATAATATATTTAAAAATAAATAATTATTTGTTTTTTTCAATCGTTTGAAAGACTAAATATGAGTTTTTAAATATAAAAATTATTTATTTATAGTCTTCTGCTATTAATTATTTTTTATTTTGCAAAAATAATTATTTTAAATGATTTTAGGCCAAATAAAAGAGATAATAATTAATAGTAGTTACCGGAAGTTAATAATCACGATAAGGTTATAAAATAATAAATGTTTTAAAAGTTTATTTTCTTTTGAAAATTTATAAATAGGGTTGTCGGTTCTTCGGATATCCGGAACCGAACAAAAAAACAGAACCGGGAAATCCTCGGTTATTAAGTTCAGTTTCTAATCGTCACTCCTGTTTATGTTTAAACAATCTAATGGAAAGTTCCTTTGGTTTTATTATTTTAAAATCTTGATGACGCGAGTTTAAATCAAAAAGCAATGAAAGGATTCTTAAATTGAAGTTAGCATCAAATTAAGGTTATGATCACAATCGAGGAGAAGGATCTAAAAGGAAGGACGTCCAGTAAATTTATAAAAGTTTTTAACGGGCCCTTTAATAATATTTTGGATAAATACAGGGTGCGGCAAATTTTCCGCCCCTTTTGTTTTGGTCATATCTCGCTTCAAACTTAACAAAAATTAATAATTCTTTTTTTATTTTATTCGCAACTCTCTGAGAAAATTTTTGGTACCAAAAAGAAGAAATTTAGTTCACATATAGTAAAGTTAGGCTGGTCCGAACATAAAAATGCATCAAAAAACATTTTTTTGACAAATTTTAATTGATCATAACTTCGTCCAAAATCTTTCAATCCAAATGTTTTTTGCACCAATCGACTTATCTCGTTCAAGCGCATCGAAATAGCTTATAATTTCATTTTTGAAAATTTCACCTAAAAATTTTATTTTTACCAAAATTATTTTAATTTATCATTCAGAGGACCATATCTCATTCAATTTTTGTCGTAGCCCCCTAATTTTGATGTCATTCGAATCAGATTGAAGAGCTGAGCTGATTCGAATGATATGAAAATTTCCAATATCAAAGTTTCAGCCTTGAATCTAGGCCAATTTTTATTCAAAAAATTTTGCTTAAACTTTGAGAGAAGTTTGCTCAGAGTAAACTCAAAATTTAATGGTGATTTTGATGCCAAAATTTTTCTCAGAGAGTTTTGAACAAAATAAAAAAAGAATTATTAATTTTTGTTAAGTTTGAACCGAGTTATGACCAAAACAAAAGGGGCGGAAAATTTGCCGCACCTTGTAAATTTATTTATTTTCCAAAAAATATTAAATTTAAATTTTGACAAGTCTCTTTTCAACTAAAAATAACCAAATAATTTTTAAATATAAATTTAATAAATTTTTGTGAATATTTCTGCTGACATTTTTTGTAAATTTAATAATCTTTCATTTATTTTTAAAGTAACAATTAAATTAAAAACCCAAAAATATTTCTCTTAGAAAAAGAAATAATTACAAATATAGAAATATTATTTAAATAAAAATAGATTTATTACTCATTTTATGTGAAAAATTTCCCTAAAAATCTCAAAAAGATATTTTTTTCCAGAAAAATCTCGAAAAATTTCACCATCTCTCTACCCAATTTTTGTTTATTATTTCAGTCTCAGAATTTTTTGAAGGAAACAAGAATATGTAAATTTTAATATCGATAAATATGAATCCTTGTAGGGAGAGGGAGGGAGGGAGAATCGTCTTTTAGATTAAAGTAGCACCCCTACCTTCGGGGTTTGGTGTGTCGGGAATCCGGAGGTTGCCGCAGAACTCTCCCCATTTAAATTTCATCATCAAGGAAACCCCTCGACTAGGGAGTTTGTCGGCGTAGAGCCTTCTGGGTTCGGGTCGGAGTTTTTGCTAACAACTCATCGTGACGGAAGACAGGGTGCTATTCTTTTTAAATGATAAAAAATTTTTTTAAATTAAAAGTATGCAGATACATTTCGGTTTTTAAAGCAAAAAGTAAAAATTTAATAAAAAATTAAATTATAATAAAAAATTGAATTAAAAATTACAAAATTCTCAAAAAATTTAGATAAATTTTATTTAATTTCCTTTATTTTAAATTAACAAATAAAATTTAGAAAATTAAAGAATAAATATAATTTTATATGTATATTTGCGTAATAAAAAACATTTCTCGAAAAATTACGTGTGAAAAGTTAAAACAAAATTTAAAGAAAATTAAATATAAATTTATTGTGCTGAATTAAATAAATTAAAATAAATTTAATAAAATTATATTTAAAAAATTAGCTGTTCACAGTCTATACATAATTGTGTTATAATTTATTTTATAAATTTATTAGAAATTCCAAAAGAAATTTTTAAGAAAATTTCGTTTTAGAATTAATTATGGAATCTTTAAAATCTTTTTAATGTGAAAAACAAAAAAGTGTTTGTTATGTCCTTGATTGGGGTAATTGAGTCAATAACTAAAAAACTAATCAACAACAAAGTAATCGAAATAATACTAGGTTGCTGAAACATAAGAATAAGATTTAATGACTGAGGACTAATTCTGGAATGTCTAACAAAAATAATTATATGTATAATGGAATTTAAATTAAAAAACTATATTTTCTAAAAATTGGTGTAGAAATGAATGTGTTTTATTTTTGAATTTAAATTCTAATTTTCTCGATAATATTTATTTATTGTCAAATTAAATAAAACAGAAAATAAATAAAATAATTAAATAATAAATTATATTTAACTAAAAATTATTTTTAGATTAAAAATGTTTCTAATTTTGTTTATTTTTAATAAAAAAAATAAATATTTATTATCAAATTAAAAACACTAAATTAATTCTTTCCTTTACAGAAAATTCTCTTTCAATTTTTAAATAAAAATATTTTCTTAGAAATTAAATTAAAAAATGTTTGTGATATTTGTATTGGCATAAGAAAAAAATAATAATTTTTTTCTTAGAAATGTTTTTAAAAAATTTGTTTGTCAAAGAAGTTCAGACAACTACAAATTTATAAAATTAAGAAAAAAAATTTTTTAATAATTTATTAAATAAATTTTGTTTAAAAGTTATTCTCACATTTAAAGGGTAATATTTAAATAATTTTTCGAGAAAAAATATTTTCGTGACCTAATATTGAAAAAAACTATAAATTTAAGTAAGTAACCTTAGAAACTAAAGAAATTGGTATTTTGTTTTAATTCAGAAAAATTTTTTAATTGTTAAGTGAAAGGTAAAATAAAGAAAAAATGGACAGATGGAGAAGAAAATAATGTGAAAAAAACAATTTTTAATTAAAAAATATATTAAATAATTAATGGGAAATTTAAAAAAAGTTTTTTAAACATAAACAATCGTCTGTGATGTAAATAAAGCAAACAAAGTCTAAACCGTTCTCATAAAGTACAACTTCGGACTCGAATAATTCTTGAAATATTAAAAATTAAATGATGGATATCAGGGATTAATTTTCTCTAAATCTATTTGATAAATTAAAAACGACCTTAATACCACCTGAAATTTTCACGATTTTTCAACTTCCATAAATGTTTAATCGATGAAAATTTACATATCTGTTTCTCACCATAAATAATAGTTATTTAATAAAATAAATTATAAAATTTACAACTTATGTAGTCATATAAAGAGAAAATACTAAAGAAATAAAGTTTTAGTTCTAAAATCCCATCATCAATATATCAAAATCCGAAAATCGACGGAAAACGGGGGTAGGCGTCTTTAAAAAATATTTTCGACTCCATACAGGTAAAATAAAAATTCCATTTAGGGCTTATTTGAAAGCCCTTGAAATTTGCTACAAGATTTTGAATAGCTCATCATCCAGAAAAATTTCTCCGTTGTGATCCAATGTGATAAATTCTCAAGTCATCAAAATCATTCAAATGTCCCCAAAAAATGACGAAAATGTAACATCAAGACTAAACTCGTTATATCTCGAAGTCATATCTCTTTCCTGGATGATGAGTTATTCAAAATCTTGTAGTAACTACTAAGGGCTTTCAAATAAGCTCAGAATGAAATTTTTATTTTACCTGTATGGGGCCGAAAATATTTTTTAAAGACGTCTACCCCCGTGATTTTCGGATTTCGATATATAAATAAATTAAAAAAATAATTTATAGATATTTTTTAATTTTATTTCCTTTTTCGTTAATCCTTATTTAAATATTTAAACCTATTTAATTTTGAAATTGTCTGAAATTAACTTTATTTTCTAAAAATTGCCTTTAAAAATGTTGAAATTGCTGAACAAATAAATAAAAAAAATTTTAACTAAATTAATTTAAGGAAGTAATTTTTTAAGGAATTTTTAAGGAAAAGTTAAAGCATCTAGATAAATAAAATTTAATTTAAGGTTTATTATTTAAAATTGCCTAATAAAATTAATATATAAAATAATTAATTTTCCGGCATAAATTAAATTAAAATAATTTTTAAAAAATATTCTTTCTTTAAAATTGGTAATGAAAATAATAATTATTTTTGGGATATTTATCCATTTTTTTGCTTATTTTTCAATTGCTGATGAAGAATTTGTTCATCCAGGATTATTACATACTAACGAAGATTTTGAGAGAATTAAAAAGAAAATAGAATTAAAAGAGGAACCGTGGCTATCTGCTTGGAAACAATTTAATACAAGTAGATTTGCTCGGTAATTTCTTTGATTTTATTAATACAGGGTGACAAGGAAGTAATGGGGCACACATTTTATGCCATAACTTTATTCAAATATAAGATAATAGGATCGAATAAAGCTTATGTGATAGAGAATTAAACATGTAACAAGAATAATCAAGAATTTTTGAAGAGTATCCCTTCCTATCCCTTCCCTTGGATACAAACTCGAAAAAACCACCTTGGGTGAGACTTTCTCCCATTCCCAAAACGAGCGATTATTGAGACATTTTGGTTATTAAGAACTCACACTTCCCTCAAAAATAACTGAAGAATTAATCCATTGTATTCAAATCAGGAGAGTATGGTGGACATATTTGAGACGAATTAAAACAGGGTAAATTGGCTGTGCACCAACCTTGCATTACTTTAGCCTTATGAGCAGGGAATGAATTCTTCTGAAAGATACAGTCCCTATGTCAAAATTTGCTTTAGACCCAAGGCTGCAAAGTACCCTTAAGGATTTCTCGTAGATACTAGTTTTCATTTATTTTGACCCTATTGACACGAAAATCAAGGGATTTTGACCGTTTTGTAAATAATATTCCATATCATTAAAGAAGAAGGATGTTGAGATGAATGAAGAGTTTGTCACCCTGTAAATTTTAAAAACAAGATGAGATATTCTAAATTTAAAATTGTTTTTTAATAGTCTAAATTATTCTCCTCACCCTCAAAAAATAGTTTATCGAGGCATTGGATACCCCGAAAATTACATAACTTTGTGTCAAGATATTGCTGCAGCTTATTGCGCTGCTATAAATTGGAAAATAACAGGAAATACAAGTTATGCTGATAAATCTGTTGAAATAATGAATGCATGGTTTTTCTCGTTTCAAATATAATAAAATATTTTAAAATAAAAAGGTCATCAACATTAACATCTATACAAGGAAATAATGATATAGCGTTGGCAGGTGGTATATATGGTTCCCATTTTGCTAATGTTGGGGAAATAATGCGTTCATATAAGGGTTGGAAAGCTGAAGATTTTAATAAATTTAAGGTAATTTACATAAGTAATCTTTTTGAAAAAATGAGGAGAAAGAGGAGAGAGAGAGACTTTTAACTAGTTAAAATTCATTTTTAAGGGAATGATGGCAAATATTTTCTTTAATGCTGGCTGGGGATTAATATCCGGTAATCAACCAACAAGTGGAAGTAAACGTTTTTATTATTCGAGCTGGGATTTGGCTCAAATTGGAATGGCAATTGCTGTTGGGGTATTAACTGATAATAGAACAATGTTCAATGAAGCTGTAAAAAATTTGAAAAAATTATTTTAAATATTTAATTCTTTTTAAAGATTAGAGTCTACAAAAGTGATTGGTATTGGGGTGCAAGTTCTCAATTTATTTATTATCTCCATCCTGGGTATTTTGGACAAACACAGGAAGCGGGACGAGATCAAGGACATAATACATTAAGTATTGGGTTGGGTGGTATTCTTTGCGAAATGGCTTGGAATCAGGTGGCATTAAACATATACTAATAGAATATTAGACAATATTCTATATAGAAAAATTCAATTTCCAGATCAATCAAAAATATATAATTAAAAATAACTTAGATAAAAACTTGACTAAAATAAAGATTAATTAAACAACAGTATTTACTCTAAAACAATTACCCTGGATAATTTTATTGTTTGAGCTTTTCACATGAGGTGTAATTAATAAGAAGGGGCTAAATCAATTTTTAAATTTACATTTAAATGTTAATTTATTAATTTAATATTAGTTTAACACTCGATATAATTTAATTTCAAGCATGTTGATTTGTATGGATGGGATAATAATCGGTTTTTGGCTGGGGCTGAATATACAGCTAAAGTCAATTACAACTTTAATGGATCTGGTTTCTAATTTTTTTTTAATATTTTCATATTTTGATTTAAAATTAAAAAGGTTTTGCCGATGTTCCTTATATTACTTATGGTAACTCTTACGGAGATGGTGTTGTACAAACAATGTTAGGACCAGGAAAACCCAACAATCGCCAAATCTGGTCACTTATCTATAATCATTATGAAAACAGAAAGGGTATTTCTGCATCTTGGTCAAAGAAATATGCTATAGCATTGCGCCCAGAAAGTAAGCAAAATAATTAAGAAGTTGGATGAAAAAGATTTTAAAAGATTAGTTTGATAGAGGTAATAATTTATAATATATTTTAGCAGGCATAGGCGATGGTGATGCGGGTAATGGAGGTTCTTATGATTTCCTTGGATTTGGAACACTTCTTTACCAACAAGATACAATTTCTGAATCTTGCTATCCAGAAGGGCTAACAGCTAGAGTGAATGGAACAAAAGTAGAATTAAATTGGTGGGGCCCTGTATATGCAATAAATTATTCGGTGGGTTTAATAATGATTCTTCGGATAATTTTTTAAATTTATTTTTCTCCAGATTCAACGTTCTACAACAATTAATGGAAAATTTAATACTATAAAGAAAAAAATTGGAACACAAATATTAACATATACTGATTCACCAGGAAAGGGCACATTTTATTACCGAGTAAGCTAAAAATAAATTAATAAATTTATTATCTTTTTTTAAAGGTTTTAACAAATGGATCAACATGTGCGGCTTCAAATATCGCAAAAGCATTTATTGGCACAAAATTATATTTCAATCTTTCATTTAAAAATGTAACTAATGGATCTTTACCAATTGATTTGAGTGAAAACAAATTTTCTATAAAATTATTTAATGGAGCTTCTGTTGGTGTAGGAATTAAAGGAAAACAGACAGCACTTTCTTTAAATGGAAATACGCAATATGCTGAACTTGAAAATAATCTTTTAAGTGAACTGTCTGATTATAGTATTGCTACTTGGGTAAATATTTTATAAATTGAAAAAACTTTTATTCTGAAAATACAGTCGAATCTAACACAACACTCCTCGAGACCGAAGTTGGGTCGGGTTTCGGGTCGGGCTTTCAAATTTTCTTCGGATCGGGTTTCGAGTCGAAAAAAAGTCCGGGTTCGGGTAAACCGTGACATCCCTGGCTGACATTTAAAGGAAAGTATGAGAGAAGGCAGATTCCATTGTACTAAAATAATAAAAAAAACTTAATAAAATGTATTAGAGACCGTTACTTAATCTTTAGCAAAAAATAGAAATTCGAATATTATACCAAAATTTTAATAAATTCATTATGTACTTGTAAAAAACATCAATTATTTTAGCTTTTTTGTAATGGGGAACTTCCAAGAAATGCTCGTTTATTTGATTTTGGAGCGGGCCAAGGTCACTATATTGCATTTTCTATGCAAATTAATAACGGAAATTGGCACTTTAAAAGTACTGTTGGCGGGGAATTTGCTGAAACTGGAATACAGGGTAAAGAAAGATTTTTTTAAAAAATTTTCCAAACAATTTTGAAGGCAAAGGATCATTAGATTGTGTAAATAAATGGATTCATTTGGCTGTTACACAACTAGGAGAGAATGTGACTCTTTACTTAAATGGTACAGTTGCTGGACAAACCAACAATCCAATGCCGCCTTTCCGCATTGGAAACACAACAAATAATTGGCTTGGACGTTCTCAATTTTATATTCCTTTTCATTACCCTTATTTTAGGTAATTGTTTTATCTCTAAAATAAAAAAAAATTAATTTTAAAAAATTTTAATTTATTTTTACTAAATTTTAGAGGATTAATTGATGGATTTAAAATATATCAAGGAGCTCTTAATCAAAAACAAATAAACGAATTAATGTAATTATGGGAATGTTTCTTTATTAAAATTTCGATGTTACCTTATTTTAGGTAATTCTATCCTAGTTTTACATGTAATTCTTTAAAATGTACTAAATTTAAATAATGAAGAATAAAATTTTGCATATCTTAATAAATTTTGAATAATCATTTTTTAGTTTTTTAATTTCAAAAAAATTCTGAAAACCAAAAAATATTTTCCTTAAAAATTTTTAAACAGGATTTTTTTAAACGTTTAAAAAAAAGGATTTAAAAAAGAGAAAAAAACTACTATGTAGAGTTTCAATAAAATCCACCATCATTATCATAATTAAAATCCGGTCCAAATATATTTACCCCTATTTTTAACGCGTCATATGTTTATGGACAAATGTGTTTTCCATCTTTTGATTTTCTACTCAGTATCGTTCGAAATGTTTACATAAATTTTTGTAGAATTTTTGCACCAACTAAAGTAGGAAAATCCAAGGTTATTTAATTTGTCCATAAACATATGATGCGTTAAAAATAGGGGTGAATAAATTTGGATAGGATTTTAATTATGATAATGATGGTGGATTTTAATGAAACTAAGGTATTTTATAGCAAATAAACAGGGCATTTGGACCACCGAATTTTATTTTCGATTGATTCTTATTTAGTTTTGTTATGAGGGATTTTATTGATAATTCGTTTTAGTCCATAAACATATGACCACCACTGTACACTCTGTCTGCTATTTGTTTCCTAAAGTGATTCTTTTCCTTAGTTAGTTTTTTGATAGAAAAATATTTTTTTATTAAAACATTTTTTATTTTTTAAATTTTGTTGATAACTTTTTTTAAATTTATTAAAAAATAAATCAAAAGAATACCGGATATCCTTTAATAACTACCCTTGGTAATTATTGTTTCGACCTTCCGCTGGAGGGAGTAATGGGAGACGGTAATTGTACGTGGTTTGGAATTTGAACGTGCTTTAGGGCATTTGATGGGGGGGGGGTAATTATTGTTTAAATCTATCGCTGTATGGGGTAATTAATGGAAGTGGAGTAATTATTTAAGGAACGGTAATTAATACAGGTTATATGGTAATCTAAATATTTTTTAATTTTACTTCCTTTTTCGTTAATCTTTTTTACATATTTAAATCAATTTAATTTTAAATTGTCTGATATAAATTTTTTGTCTAAAAATTGCTTTTAAAAAATATTGAAATTGCTGAACAAATAAATAAAATATTTTTTAAATAAATTAATTTAAGGAAGTAATTTTTTAAGGAATTTTTAAGAAAAAGTTTTTAAGGAAGCATTTAAAATTTTTAAAATAAGCATTTAAATAAATAAAATTTAATTTATTTTTTTTTGTGGTTTATTATTTAAAATTGTCTAATAAAATTAATATATAAAATAATTAATTTTAAGACATATGTAAATTTTATAAAAATAATTTTCAAAAAATATTCTTTCTTTTAAATAGGTAATGAAAATAATTATTATTTTTGGAATATTTATCCATTTTTTCATTTATTTTTCAATTGCTGATGAAGAATTTGTTCATCCAGGATTATTACATACTAACGAAGATTTTGAGAGAATTAAAAAGAAAATAGAATTAAAAGAGGAACCGTGGCTATCTGCTTGGAAACAATTTAATACAAGTAGATTTGCTCGGTAATTTCTTTGATTTTATTAATAAATTTAAAAACAAGATAGATACCTATTCTAAATTTAAAATTATGGTACTTTTCGTTATACGACCGCAAACTGAGAGACAACCCTTTTGATCGGCTTTAACTTTTTAATGCTTGAACCAATACTAATGAATTTTATATCAATCGAAAGCCCACCTATATATCTTTTTAATATGATAGATCAAACCTGATCAGTCATTAAAAAGTTATAACCCGATAAGTCCGTTTATTTGATGTTTTTCAGATTTATCAAGTTATAACTTTTTAACGACTGGTCAGATCTGATAACTGATTAGATTGATATAAAGGTTATCGAGGGCTTGCGATTGATACAAAATTCATTAGTATTGGATCAAGCATTAAAAAGTTAAAGCCGATCAAAATCGGTTGTCACACAGTTTGCGTTCGTATATCGGAAAAATAACAAATTATTTTTTAACTTTAAACAAATTTAAAAATTATATTTCTTGATAGTCCAAATTATTCTCCTCGCCCTCAAAAAATAATTTATCGAGGCATTGGATTCCCTCAAAATTACATAACTTTGTGTCAAGATATTGCTGCAGCTTATTGCGCTGCTATAAATTGGAAAATAACAGGAAATACAAGTTATGCTGATAAATCTGTTGAAATAATGAATGCTTGGTTTTTCTCGTTTCAAATATAAAAAAAATATTTTAAAATAAAAAGGTCATCAACATTAACATCTATACAAGGAAATAATGATCTTCAGTTAGCAGGTGGTTTGTATGGTTGCCATTTTGCTAATGTTGGGGAAATAATGCGTTCATATAAGGGCTGGAAAGCTGAAGATTTTAATAAATTTAAGGTAAATGTAAGGATGATTCACCTAGCAGCATTAAAAAAACCGCTTATACATTTTAAAAAACGCCTAAACGATCTAAAAAGGAAAAAGAGAAAGCATAGTCGATGCCCCGGTGTTCAGTGGTGGTTGAGCTCCTGTATATGGTGAGCGAAAGCGCCTAGCAATAACTATCAGGTGGTCGCAGGTTCGAATCCTGCCCGGTGGCTAAACTTTTGCAACTCTTTCCTAATTTTAATATGTATGTCATCATTTTGGACAAATTACTTTCAGAGATTTGATAATCTTTTTCCTAAACTTTTAACTAATTAAAACTCCTTTATTTTTTAAGGAAATGATGGTAAATATTTTCTTTAGTGCTGGTTGGAATGGTAGAATATTAGGTAATCAACCAACAAGAGGAAGTAAACGTTTTTATTATTCTAACTGGGATTTGGCTCAAATTGGAATGGCAATTGCTGTTGGGGTATTGACTGATAATAGAGAAATGTTTAATGAAGCTGTAAAAAATTTAAAAAATTATTTTAAATATTTTATTATTCTTTTTAAAGATTAGAGTCTACAAAAGTGATTGGTATTGGGGTGCGAGTTCTCAATTTATTTATTATCTCCATCCTGGGTATTTTGGACAGACACAGGAAGCGGGACGAGATCAAGGACATAATACATTAAGTATTGGGTTGGGTGGTATTCTTTGTGAAATGGCTTGGAATCAGGTAGGATTATCTTAATAGACTTGGAATATTAAGAATATTTTATATAAAAAAATAAAATTTCTTAAT
Organism: Meloidogyne enterolobii; assembly: GCA_963681835.1. NCBI lineage: Eukaryota > Metazoa > Nematoda > Chromadorea > Rhabditida > Meloidogynidae > Meloidogyne > Meloidogyne enterolobii. The sequence goes on from CAVMJV010000064.1 coordinate 1,372,515, forward strand.
CAATCAAAAAGATATATAATTAAAAATAACCTGAATAAGAGCTTGATAAAAATTGGAAATTAATTAAACTACCTACTTACTAAAATAATACTCCGGGTAATTGTTGTTTCAACCTTTCATTAATTAAAAGGGAAGATTTAATTATTTGAGTATGTAAATAGGGTATTTTTGTTTTAAATTTAAATTAACATAAAATAGTATTAATCCAATAATTTACTTATAATATCAAGGATGTTGATTTGTATGGATGGGATAATAATCGGTTTTTGGCTGGGGCTGAATATACAGCTAAAGTCAATTACAACTTTAATGGATCTGGTTTCTCATTTTTTAAAAATGTTTTCAAAATTTTATTTGAAATTAAAAAGGTTTTGCCGATGTTCCTTATATTACTTATGCTAATTATTACGGAAATGATGTTGTACAAACAATGTTAGGGGGAGGAAAAGGCAACAATCGTCCAATCTGGTCACTTATTTATAATCATTATGAAAATAGAATGGGTATTTCTGCACCTTGGTCAAAGAAATATGCTATAGCAATGCGTCCAGAAAGTAGGCAAAATAATTAGAAAGTTGGTTAGAAATACGAATTTGAATTAGAAAATGAGAGATTATTTCAATCTGATATTTAAATTTATATTTCAGTTGGCTCAGGCAATATTAATGGGGGTAATGGAGGTTCTTATGACTTCCTCGGATTTGGAACACTTCTTTACCAACAAGATACAATTTCTGAATCTTGCTATCCAGAAGGGTTAACAGCTAGAGTGAATGGGACAAAAGTAGAATTGAATTGGTGGGGCCCTGTATACGGAATAAATTATTCGGTAGGTTTAATAATGGAGTTAAATCCTTCCTTGGATAATTTTATCAAATAAATTCTTCTAAAAACTTTCTTCAAAACTTTCCTTTCAATTAAAATATATTTTTTATTTTTAAATTTATTTTCACCAGATTCAACGTTCTACAACAATTAATGGAAAATTTAAGACTATAAAGAAAAAAATTGGAACACAAATATTAACATATACAGATTCACCAGGAAAGGGCACATTTTATTACCGAGTAAGCTAAAAATAAATTAATAAATTTATTATCTTTTTTTAAAGGTTTTAACAAATGGATCAACATGTGCGGCTTCAAATATCGCAAAAGCATTTATTGGTACAAAATTATATTTTAGTCTTTCATTTAAAAATGTATCTAATGGATCTTTACCAATTGATTTGAGTGAAAACAAATTTTCTATAAAATTATTTAATGGAGCTTCTGTTGGTGTAGGAATTAAAGGAAAACAGACAGCACTTTCTTTAAATGGAAATACGCAATATGCCGAACTTGAAAATAATCTTTTAAGTGAATTGTCTGATTATAGTATTGCTACTTGGGTAAATTATAAATTGAAAACTTTTATTCTGAAAATACAGTCGAATCTAACACAATACTCATCGGGAACACAACACTTCTCGAAATCGGGCTGACGTATAAAGGAAAGTATGTGCGAGGAGGTACCGTGTTAGATTCCATTGTACTAAAATAACTTCGCACTGTTGAAGGTGGTAAGCGAGATCAACCTGGGCAATCTAGTTAATAGACCTGTTAGAGTTTACAATGGTACCAGATTGAAGTAGGTCCGACATCACTGGACCGAGGACCGTCCAAAAGAATACATGACATACGGTTTTTTGATAGTTAGTTGTCAAAATGTATGAAAGACTGTTACTTAATCTCTAGTACGAAAATTGAAATTCGAATATATACCAAAATTTTATCAGAACTAATTTCTTGTCAGAAATACGTATTTATTCTTTTAGCTTTTCTGTAACGGGAAACTTCCAAAAAATGCTCGTTTGTTTGATTTTGGAGCAGGTCCGGGTCGTTATATTGCATTTTCTATGCAAATTAGTAATGGAAATTGGCACTTTAAAAGTACTGTTGGCGGGGAATTTGCTGAAACCGGAATTCAGGGTAAAGAAAAAACTTTTTTATTTTTCTAAAAGAATTTTCCAAACAATTTTGAAGGCAAAGGATCATTAGATTGTGTAAATAAATGGATTCATTTGGCTGTTACACAACTAGGAGAGAATGTGACTCTTTACTTAAATGGTACAGTTGCTGGACAAACCAACAATCCTATGCCGCCTTTCCGCATTGGAAACACGACAAATAATTGGCTTGGACGTTCTCAATTTTATATCCGTCCTTATGATCGACCTTATTTTAGGTAATTGTTTTATTCCTAAAATTGAAAAATTTATTTAAAAAATTTTAATTTATTTTACTTAATTTTAGAGGATTAATTGATGGATTTAAAATATATGAAGGAGCTCTTAACCAAAAACAAATAAACGATTTAATGTAATTATTGGAATATTTCTTTACTAAAATTTCGCTTTTATATTTACATGTATTTAAAAATGTAGATTTAAATAATGAAGAATAAAATTTTGCATATCTTGTAAATTTTTAATAATCATTTTTTGGTTTTTTAATTTCAAAAAAATTCTGAAAACCAAAAAATATTTTCCTCAAAAATTTTTAAACAGAATTTTTTTAAACGTTTTAAAAGAAAGGGATCCAAAAAAAAAGAAAAAACTAAAAGTTTAGTTAAGGTCATACTAACTTAAATCACTAATTTTCTTTCGAACTAATAATTATCTGTTTTTGTTTTGGGTCGTCAAATCGGCTCATTGTTTGGACAGAATTAAGCATTAAAAATCCAAAAGAGAGAACTCCAATAAAAATAATTGCAACCACAAGAATCATCCAAGTACCAATACTTAATAAAGGTGCACAATCATTGACACGCCACCCAAACTTTGCCATTCTTTTTTTATCCGGAGAAATATAAGTTGAATTCAATTGAAACTAAAAAAATATTTACATTAGTAAGAAAAGAGTAAAGTTGTTAATCAGTGTCAGAAATGGCTTTGTATGGAATTGAATAAAAACCGGTACTACTGAAGATAAGGGTGCTATTTCTGCGGACTTATTTTGTGGACTTTTCCTTTCCTTTACATGTTTTACTTGTAGCAACTAACTGTCAAAGGCCCTCCACCATATTATTTTTCTTACCTAAGATTGTACATAAAGGTCAAATTTTCTTCTTCCCCTCCTTCCTCTATTTGCCCTGTGGCATATTCAAACAAGAGACATTGATAAAGAGAAGATTAATTTTATAGTCATACACTTATTTTTTGCCTCCGAAAACGATGTTAAACAAAAAAAGAATTAAATAAAATTGATTTAGTCTATAACATTATAAATTTCTGTGTAAAAACATTACATTCTTACTTATATTTAAAACTAATTTAAACTGAAAAAAATTGAACTCAATATTGAACAACTCAATTAATTTTATTATTCTCTTTAACAATGTTTCTGTTTGAATATACCAAGCTCAAATAGAGGAAAGAGAGGAAGAAGGAAATCTGACCATTTTGTACAATCTTAGGTAATAAAAATAATGGAGGGGGGGGGGGGGACAAGGTTTGAAATTACCCGCATTTTGATCCACAATCACATATTCTTTTTCTATGAAGCATTCCGAGATCAGTGATCCATAGTTGAAATTCATTCATCATCGTTTATAATGTTCAAATTAATGGTGAACACATATTTTTCAAATTGGCATAAAAATTAATCCTTTGACAGTTAGTTGCTACAAGCAAAACTCGCTACAAGCAAAACAACCAAAACATTAAAAAAGAAAGAAAGGAAAAGTCCGCAAAATAAGTCCGCAGAAATAGCACCCTTATCTTCAGTAGTACCTAAAAACCCACCAATAAGGAAATGCTTGTATCTGTGAAAATTCAAAAATAGTTGAGATTTTGTCCCGAAAACATCGGATTTTATCCTAGTACCAATACAAAAATGGAAAAGCCAACCACGCATTTACAAATTTAAGTAACAAAATACTAACTTGTAAATTATGAAAAGCCAAACCAACTGCATGTTCTAAGCTTTCATCTTTTGCCCAAATAATTGGACTAGTTCGGCCACAAGAGAAAGCATAGTCTTTAAACCCATTAATATTCCAGGCCGGAGATTGATTGTCTGTGAAAATCCATCCTTTATTGTTACTGCTTATACCAGAAACAAGTCGCCAGGTGTTATCGACACTCTGAATTAAAAAAATATCCTCATAAAATATTAAATATTTTACTAGAAGTGTTAACTCATAAATTTATATAAATTTTCGAAACATGCACCATGTCAGTTTAGTTAGCATAAAATTTTAATTTCTAAATTGAATTCGAATTCGGTTCCGGGATTCAAAATAGATAAATGCGACTTAAATTCGAACCCATTACACTCGGTTACCTACTGGGAAACTACAAACTTATCGAAAAAGCATCTCTTCCTCATTTTTTCTAGGAAGATGAAAAAATGAAAAAAGTGCGTCATACAAAATCGACTATTACCTAATTTTTGCGGATTTTTATGAGAAAGCTTCAACATAATTTCGCATCTTACATTGTTTTTCTATAGAATTACCACAATTCAAAATTTCCTTGTAAGTTACATTAAAACTTAATTTACCAGTCAGACAAGGGGAATACATATTTTACACGAAAAAACACAGGAGTATGATAAAGCAAAAAAGAGAAAAAAACTAACCGGAACTCCACCTTCTTCTGCGCCATCTAAACTTATTGTTCTAACATCGGCATTCACCAACTCCCAATAAGCTGATGAAGTAAAGTTAAATATTAAACTGAATAGAAAACATTTTGAAGAAACTAATAATAATCAACTTACTCAACATCGACTTTGCTTAACCGGAAAATGACTTTCTTTTTATCACCAATATAATAGCCTGAAACACCTTCACCGCCAGCATTTGCTTGCAACGAAATTCTAAAAAAGGAAAAACAAACTACGAATTAACGCATTATTTAAGGTTTATATTTGGAGGGGGAAAATTATGCCAAATTTTGGGACTTTGTTGGACCATATCTTGGCCCGATCAAAAAACAGCAAAAACGGGTCAAAATCCTTGCTAGAAAGAGAACATGCTCTATCGAATGAGCCCAGTCTCAACCGAATAACCGAATTATTACAAAAAATCCTATCAGGAAAAAATCAATAAATTAAATATCAAATTTAAAAGCCTGAGAAAACAGTCCCGTAATATTTAAAAAACAAATTACTTAAACTCCTGTCCTGTATTATGAGTTGCTGGGCATTCAATTGAACCACTATATGTTGCTCCCTTCGAAGTTGCATTAATGGTCGCCCAAGCAGAAATTTTTTGTTTTACATTATATAACACAACAGAAATCGATTCAATATATAAAAGGCAAGTATTTTTTTCGTCTCCTTCCAAATAAAATTTGGCACCGTCCTGCTTTAGTTCATTATGTGGCAAAACAATTGGAAATGAACCCGAAGCAGATGCAGAAGCTCCTGTTTGAGAGTCATGCTCAATTTTCGGACCTCTAAATAAAAAATTTTCCCAGCTAAAATTTCTAAAAAATTATAGGCAAAAACTAGGGTTGTTGGCGATAACCGGTACCCCAGTTTCTCAATTAATCCAAAAATCGGTTTTCGGTTTTGAGTTTTAGGCAAATACCGGTTTGGGGGAATTTTTAATAAAACCACTCATTTTCACAAATGTCCGGTTTTTAAAATTTTCTAAAAACGGTTAATTTTTGGCAAAAAATGTCAAAAATTCCGGTTTTAAAACCGGTCGCCAACAACCCTAGCAAAAACGGAGAAAAAAAATTTAAAATATAAACCTGACTGTTGAAATCGTAAAAATTATTAACAAAAATTCGAAGAAAGAAGCATAAATTCCAAATCTCTTCATCATAATTAAAAATTTGTAATAATCTGAAATAGCAAGTAAAGCAAAAATAAAAAAAAGAAATACTTAACGTAGAGAAATTAAAGATCAATTTGGGCAGTTTGCCACAAAAACATATGGAGGCAATATTTCAAAAATAAAATGACTTGTTAACTTAAAATTGAAAGAAAAAACAAGATTTAACAGTTCCCAACATCTTTATTCATTCATAATTTAACATTTTATCATTATCAAATAATATATTTAGGTATAGTCATCAAACAAATAAGTTCATCTGATTCCCAAATGGATTCCCTCCATTACCAAACGGACGTCCTCCAAACGAACGCTGCCCTCCAAATGAACGCTGTCCTCCATAATTACGTCGAACACCACGGCGTTGGAAGAAAAATGAGCGAACGGCAGAATAGCCAAAAGTCTCTTGATTGGTTTGGCGCTCCCTCTTCCAATCTGGACGGACATTCTTTCTGTAAAATTTGAATTTACACAAAATTTAAAAAAATGGTATTAGCCCCTAGTACATATTTATATATGGGTTTCGATATAGTGGTCACTGAACACCACATCCCAAAATGTTTTTTACAACATTACTAAATATCTAAAAAAAACTTTAAACTAACCCAGCTTCCTTCTCAAGCGCATCGCAGGAAATGTTGTCAAAGAATGAATTGTGCTTATTATAATATTCCGAGTATTTGTCACTTGCAGTTATAGCCAAAAGTGAATTAACAGACTTCCCTCCATCTTCGCAGCCATCCTCTTTGTCTGCTGCTTCATTTTTCTCCTCTGATTGTTCCAAATTAACACCTCCACCCTTCAAGTCTTCACAAAATTGTTCATTCGCCTTCTCAAAATCGTAATCCTTGTCGAAGGCTAAAAAAGATAGAATTAGATGTCGATATTAGACTGATAATCTCGAAATATTCTCGAGGGAATGTCAGAAGACGACCGGTATTGACGAAAACTCGGTAGTTTCCCATCTTTTATTTAAACACAAGCAAATAAATACCTGAAGTAGTATGCTGCCCTCCAACATTGCCACTCATTCCACCAACTCTAGGAGGACCCATCATATTTAATTTAGTAGGCATCTTCGGCTCTGGAGGCGGATTCATTGAAATCGACACAATTGCCGGATCATATGGAAGACCAGCAGACATATTTCCAAGCATATTCAACGCATTTGGTTGCTCACAAACAATTAAGTCTTTGATGTCACTCGCCTTGAAAACAATGTAATGATATAATTCATTCCTCTTTGGAACGAAAACAGGTGTCAAACGGTCCTCGGTTCCATAAGAATAGACTAAATGTGAAAATAATACAATTCAGACAAACAATCAAACAAACCGTTTCGCAACGAGATTGTAGATTCAAGTGGGTCAACATTGTGCAAAGTCCCCTCGTAACTAAAATTTCAATCAATTAGAATTTGGTAAACCAGCCATAAAATTTAAACCTTACCGAATGTCCAATTTAGAAATGAGGCTGATTTTGCTTCCAATATAAGGAGGCGGCGGTTGCATTCGCTGACGCGAAAAGTTCGTTGAACTCATATTGATCTGAATCCGTTAGCAATTAAAAAATCTCTAAAAATTAATTCATAAATTGTAAACATACATATGAAAATTAAAGTTATAAATATTAGTTTGACCCAAATCTAAAAGTCTCAAATGCTGTCTAAAAATCATCTTTAGTAGTATCCGGTACAATCATTTTTCTAAACCAGGAAACAGGATTTTGGATTTCGTACAGCTGAATTTATCTGGATTCCGAATCGGACTCAGGCTTCTTCAGATTTTTCCAAAAATTCTTAATATGTACATATAACTTTTGCGTAAAATTGTTCAATAATGAAATTTATCAATAAACGCAATGCAAAATCAAAAATCAACGCAAAAAGGCTAAAAGAACAATCTCAAATGCTTATGAGCGGATTTTAGGAACAAATGCAGGCGAAATTATTTTTTTTATTTTTAGTTGTTTAAATGGCGCTCCGACTCGGGCACAGTGATCCATTTGCACAGTAAGACTTTTGCACAGAGGGCATCTGCACAGTGGACGATTGCACAGTAATTTGTGGTTAAGTGGATTCGTGTTAGGTTTTACTTATTGTTATAAGGGAATAAATGTTACTAATTATTAATACCTTTACTAAAAAAATCTTAAATTGTATTAGAATTCATAATTCTTTTTCTAACCTAAATATTTCCTAATTCTTTTTTACATATTCTAAATTTTCGTTCGCTTATCAAGTGGACAATTCTAGCAGATCTTTATTAAAGAGTGCATTTGTTGTAAAAATGAATTTTTACTAATTTTTAATGATAAATAATTTACTTTCTAATAAGTTTCTTAATCATAAAATGGTTTATTCGAAATTTAAATACAGTCCCTTGTATTCCTGAGTCTGCTATATTAGATAAACACCTTTTCACTTTTTTAAAAAATTTCTTGCTGGACACGCATTTGACTGAGTACGCCTAGTCGAACTGCGTTGGGGTAGTACAGTGCATCAGAAATCAGATTTTTTAAAAGGGGTACATATCCAAAAAGTTTTTCCTTGTTTAAAAAATGTTGTTAAGACTCGGGGCAATAATTATGTTCAGTTAGATTTTTTATTCATTTGATCCTTTATGTGATTTACAGATTTTTCTTATGAATTCTAATACAATTTAAGATTTTTTTAGTAAAGGTATTAATAATTAGTAACATTTATTCCCTTATAACAATAAGTGAAACCTAACACGAATCCACTTAACCACAAATTACTGTGCAATCGTCCACTGTGCAGATGCCCTCTGTGCAAAAGTCTTACTGTGCAAATGGATCACTGTGCCCGAGTCGTGTCACCGTTTAAATTCTTTTTAGTTCAAAAATTCTTTTTATAAGGGGGAAGGGGGACGATTCAGTATCGCCGTTTCAGTATCAGCCGATTCAGTATTTCGGCTTTTTGGCCATAATTTTTGTTACAGGCTAAACTTTTTTTATTAATAGATAAGATCGGGCCAATTATGAAAAAGATGCCGGATTACGAGACCTTTTGAATGATATTAGAATTATTCGATCGGACGAATATCAGGAAAGTATATTCGTCTGAATCAGCGATACTGAAACGTCCTTTTCCCTTAGAAGGCGAGACACTAGAGCACTACCAATAAGAGTGCCACTAGAGTGCCCTCAATAAAACCTTGATATTGCCTTATAAGAATTCCAGTCAAATCGGTCGACAAATCCAAAAATGTTTATTATGAATCAACCTTATTCATAAATTTTCGTTTGTTAATTCAACTACAAAACAACATGAACCTATTTCGATTTATTGTAGCTAAAACTTTATTCTCTACTTCTATACTACGTTTTATATTTGTTGTATTCTTGATGGGTAACGGTGCTCTTTCCGGCTCCAGAAGCTCTAGCAATAGAGGATCACAGCGTAAACTTGTCGAAAACCTGCGTAGAAACAATTTTGTTACCAAGGATCGAGCAATATCTGCATTACTTGCTGTTGATAGGGCTAATTTTGCGCCAACACGTCCTTATGACGATATGCCTCAGGTACATTGAAACTCATTTTTCCCGATTATAATATTGTTAGCATTTAAAATGATTAACACGACTGGAAATAGTTATCTATTTATCACTTGGCTTTATTTTTTGCATGAACTCCTCTTGAATGCTTTATATTTTAGTATATTGGTTACGGTGCGACTATTAGTGCTCCTCATATGCATGCAATAGCCCTAGAGCATCTTGTAGATGTTATTGGCGATGGCTCTCATGTATTAGATATTGGGTCAGGATCTGGGTATCTCTCAGCATGTTTCGCAAAGCTTGTTGGTCCGCGAGGAAAAGTTATTGGTGTTGACCATATTGAGGAATTAGGTAACTATTTATTTTTGGATAAAAACTTTTTATTTTCAGTGAATACTTCAATCGTCAATGTACGTAAACAAAATGCAGATTTGCTCTCTTCTGGCCGGCTTCATTTGTTCGTCGCTGATGGTCGTTTGGGATGGCCGGCTGCAGCACCTTATCAGGTTGTGCTTTTAAAATTTTCTTTAATTTAAAATAAATTTTATTTTCTAGGCGATTCATGTTGGCGCTGCATCAGAAGTACTTCCACGTATTTTAATTGATCAGTTGGCGCCAGGTGGTCGAATGGTTATTCCAGTGGGCGCTTACAATCAACAATTTTTGCAAATAGACAAAATGCCCAATGGAGATATTGTTAGGCGGAATTTAGCAGATGTCAAATATGTGCCGTTGACTGCTAGAGCTCTCCAAATGAATGGTGAAACTGCAACGATGCATTAAACACAAGAATCTCTAATTTCTTTCTGATTAATAATTTATTTTGAAAGATTATTGTACTATAATTTATGCCCAAATAAATCTTCAATTTATTATTTACGTACAAATGGATGTTTAATTTCATCAAAAAATATTTGAATATTGTTAATCAAAAGTAGCATAATGGTGAAAACCAGGGATGTCCTGTCTCCAGACTTGGTCTTTCCTCAGCACGAAGCCCGACCTGTCGAAATTTTTGAAGACTCGATCCGAAATCCGACCCGAATTTCTTTCAACCCGACCATCCCTGGTCGAAAGTCGCTACCATTCTAATCGTTTATTTCACTTTTTCTCAAATTTTAATTTTTGAGGTCTGCGTTTTCTGCTGAAATTTTTTAATTTTTGAACATTTAAATTGGCATTTCGTTCTTTCCTTTATTAATTTTTAGTATTGCGCACAAATGACGCCTCCAGCATTTCAGTTACCTCGACTCGCTACCGCTAAACACATTCTTGGATCTTATGACACATTTTTATTCGATGCTGATGGTGTTTTGTGGCGTGATGAAAATCCTTTGCCTGGGGCCATTGATCTAGTCAAACAATTGTCAGATGTTGGAAAGCGAGTAATTATACTTACAAATAATTCTTCTCGTGATCCCGTTGGACATGCGGAGAAGGCTAAAAGATTGGGATTTTCAAGTTTGTTTATAAATTTAATTTTTTAGGAATCAGATTTAGGACCGTAGCCAGGGAAAATCTGGGGGGCAGGGGATCATTTTTTCCTATTTTGACATTTTGAACTCGTTTTGGTAAATCTTTGACTATGTTTTTACGGACCTTGTTAATTACAAGTATGGGGAATTTGATTATAATACAGCCTTAGTTTTGACTCATGTCAGTTTTTGCTAAAAAAGAATTTTTTATTCCTCAAAAATATAAATGTATTACTTTTATTTTGAGTAACAGATTTAAAAAATTAAAAATAAAATTAATTAAAAAATTTAGACTTTACCTCCAATGATGTTTGTTGTCCAAGTCTAATTCTTGTGGATCAATTAGAACAAATGAAGAAAGATCCCAAGTTTGCATCCAAAGCTCATCTGCCAATCTTTTTAATTGGACCGCCAGGCTTGGAAAATTTTCTTAGAAAGCGTGGAATCGAGTCAATTGGAACTGGACCTGATCCAATGCCTGACGGAAAGGTTTGAAAATTTGTTATTTGATGAATTTCTCAATAATATTTTAGTTATTCACTCTCGACAATGCTTCTGATTTTGTCACAAAAGAACCTGTTTTAGCAGTTATTGGATCATTCGATTCGCACATTAGCTTCCCAAAAATTATGAAAGCAGTAAACTATTTGCATGATGATGAAATGCCATTTTTTGTGACAAACGAAGATGCACGCTTTCCTGGAAAAGATCCTAATATTGTTATTCCTGGAGCTGGAACGGTATAAAATTAAATTTGTTTATTTTTATTTTCTATTCACAAAATATTAATTAAATAATTATTTATGTAGGGAAGATTTTCCCATAAATTTCTTGAATAATCTTTGAAAAATTAAACTAACGAAAGATTTTTTTCAAAAATTAATTTGAATTTCAGATAACTTCAATGTTAAGATACGTTTCGGGACGTGAGCCAATAGTTATGGGAAAACCAAGTTCCTTCTGTTGGGATTATATTTGTAAAAATTTTAGTGGTTCATTTACACGAGAAAGAACTTTAATGATTGGCGATAGGTAATTTATTGATTGTGTAATTAATAAAAATTTATTTTTTAAAGATGTGAGACGGATATTCAATTTGGACGTAATTCAGGCCTTAGCACTCTTTTGGTTTTGACGGGTGTTTCTTCAATGGAAGATGTTAAACATTTTGCTATGCAGGGAAAGCAATCACTTATCCCAGAATTTTTTGTTCAAAATTTGAAAGAACTTTTATGAAAGAGTAGAATATTGTTGTATTATATTGATTAAGTAGGTAATTTTATTTTAGTGCAGAGGTGGGTTGGAAAAGTCAGAGGGTTCGAAAATCGGAAGAGCCGGAAATCGGAACTGGCTCAAAAGTCTGAAATCGTAATCAATTTTTTCAGACGTTTCAATGTTGAGATACGTTTCTGGACGGAAATTGGAAGGAAAAAAAGTCGGAAATCGGAATTCCGACCCACCTCTGCTTTAATGTTATATGTATTTTGTTATATTATTTAAGGAGCTTTATTTTAAAAATTTAATTGAAATTAAAACTTTGTTTTACTTTAAATTATAATAAAGTCGCAAGTTTAATTTTACAATAATTTTTATATTTTCTAAGGACTTTTTTTCAAAAATTGTCAATTAATTTTGTTAGGCCGAGATTACTAACAAACATTCCTGAATGTCTTGTTCTCTCCTTAAAAAATTCTGAAAATTTTGTCTAAAAGTCAGTCTAATTTTATATTTAAATCCTTTATGTACGCTTTCCTGGAAAAGACCCTAATAATAGCTACAATTTTGTATTAAACGCATACTTAGGTTGTTCATCAGGACAAAAAATTTACACAAAAATTTCTTTTTTATAATACATTGAGAATAGATAATTAAAAACAAAATTGAGAAATAACATATTTTTGACTAGAAAAATAGAAATGTTTTTTTATTGATATAATGCATAATAAAAATATTTTTTTTAATTTTGTTATCTTTGGATAACCATGCATTATTTCAATTTAATCTAACTAAACATTCAAATCATTAAATGATTTATTTTTCATCTTATAAATTAAAAAATCTTCTAAATAATTCTACATAAGCATTAAATACTGCAAAGGACAGTAGGCACAAGTTCCATGTTCGTTGCGTACATTAACGCGTCCATCTTCCCGTAATGAGTTTGGCTGTACAAAAACAACCTTAAAATTTAATTAAAATTAAATAAATCTCAATTGTTAAAATACTTGGTCTCTATAAAGACGCAATTTTTGTTCCACCAAGTTACAATTTTGTGTTAAACGCATAGGTTGTTCGTCAGGTTGGAATGCAGTGATACAGGTACTTGGAAATGTGAATAATTGTTGAAGACGGTCATTAACCTAAAAAAATAAAGAAGTTGTAAAATTTCAGAATATTCAAATTTATTTAAGTATTACAGTAATGAAAAAGGTTACAAAAGGGAAGAGAGAGAGAACGAAGTACAGTTTAAAAAGGGCCAAGTGATTGAGTTATATATAACAAATTTACTTTAAATCCATGTTTCCAGTCCGGATCACCATTGTCCAAAACAACTAGCCGATCACCAAGGAAAAGAGAGCATTCCCCATTTACATATTCATGAATAACAATGTGTGTACTAATTGGAGGCATTAAACGACGTGAAGAAGCTGATTCATTTGGCTTTATTGGTTGTTGTTGTTGAATTGGGGCTAAAAAACGATTACGAAAATTAACGATTAAGAAAAGACTAACCAGTCATTGGGGGTGCTGGTGGCAATCTTCTTGTCAATTGTTGCGTTGTTTTTGTTGGAGTAGGTCTTGATGAGGGCGGGGATTCACTACGCTCAAATGAATTCTCGAAACTTTCACCTGAGGCGGCATAACCTCGTGCAGAACGAAGTTGTTTTCCTTCTGAAAAATTAGGGGGTTTAAAAGAGAAGTTTAGAGAGGGATTTTAAGATTGTCTTTAAAAAACATACTAAAATACTGATTTCGACCAATTCCACCCATTTGAACTGGTGGAGGCATATCAGCACAATCCAACGAGAGGGACTTCATTTTTTCACTAAGTTTTGGCCGTCTTCCTCCTCCGTTTTGGGTATTATTTGTTTGTTGTTGTTGTTGAACACGTTGTTTTGTTGCTGGGGATAATTGTTGTTGACAATTAACAGAAATATTGTTGTTATTTGTTGTTGTTCCGACTACGCTACCGTTACCGATTCCTGAAATTTTTTTTAAAACAAGTCAATAATAGGTATATATTTATGTGCTCGTTATAATGGGCTTTTCTCCCTTTTTTAGAAATTTAGTACTTTAATAATATTAGAGAGACAATAAATGAAAAACAATGGAATTTCCGGGTTCACTCGCTCGTGAATATTTTATGTAGTTTTTGTACTTAAAACTTTTTTTTGATTTAACATTTATTTAAAATGAAAAAAAGGGGGAATAAATTTTAGACGGAAGCAATAAAGCCAATAAAAGCTTAATATATTCCTTTTAATAATCACTTCATTTTATATCCTAGTAACCCATTAGAAGTGCTTTTCTATTTTAGAAATTAGTTTTAAAAAAAGGGAAAAATTCCGTCATATGTCCCGGAAACCGATTCGGACAAACGATATGTCATTCGAAAGAGCTCGCCGAGCTGAGTCGAACGGCACCAAAATTAGCTTCGGGACTCACCCATGGACCGAGATATAAGTAACCGAAAATGTAAAAACCATGGGGGGAGTAAGCTGATTTTTGGGGTGAAAAATTCGATTTTACAAATTATAACTCATTCGAAAGAGGTCGACGAGCTGAGTCAAATGACACCAAAATCACCGTGATTGAACAAGATTGTGCAAAGTTACGACACAAAAACAAGCAACATAAACCTATGGGACGTCAGCGAGGCGCTTGTGCAAAACCCCGCGCTTCGCGCGGGGTTTTGCGACACGCGCCTCGCGGGGAGTCTACGGGCGCTGGGTCTGGGCTCGTAACATAAACTTATGCCTATTTTAGCTGGGGTCAGCTTGTCTAGCTTCCTCCGCAGCAGCAAAAACCTGCACATGTACCAAAGGTAAGGAGCTCAAACAAACGGTCATAACTTTGTCAAATCAGGTCAGATTTCGGTGATTTTGGTGTCATTCGACTCAGCCCGAGGAGCTCTTTCGAATGAGCTATTATTTGCATTTTTTAATTATTCACCCCAAAAATCAGCTTACTCCCCCCATGGTTTTTACATTTTCGGGGACTTATATCTCGGTCCATGGGTGAGTCCCGAAGCTAATTTGGTGCCGTTCGACTCAGCTCGGCGAGCTCTTTCGAATGACATATCGTTTGTAAGAATCGGTTTCCGGGACATATGACGGAATTTTACCAAAAAAAGTTAATCTTTTTTAATTTTAAAAATATTTAAATTTAATAATTAAGAGAGGAAATATTTTTATTGAGTTAATTTAAAGAGTATCTTAATACCCGGCCAGAAATCGGCCCGTATTTTTCAATTAAAAATCGACATAAAAATTTAAAAAAAATTAAATCAAGCCAAGCTCCACATACAAAATATGGTCAATTACCGTAAATACTGAAATAATTACTCTGGGTAATTATTGTTTCAATCTTTCGCTGGAGGGTGTAATTATTAGTGAGGATGTGCTGGATTTGGGATATATCTCAATCTACTTGCGGAAAATTGATTTATTTTTATTGCTTAAAATGTTCCAATAATTAAATTTGATCATAATCATAAAAAAACTAGGGGGTAATTATTAGAGGGTAATTATCTGAGAGAGGGCATTTACGGTAATTTTCCTCTATTTAATAAACTGGTTGGTTAAATATTTCAGAACTTAATATTCAAAAAAATTATTGAGAATTTAATTGAAAAAAAAATTTAAATATTTTTAAAAGCTTTTTAATTTTATTCAACTTTTTTTTGTTAATTTTACTTAAAAAATTCTTGGAATCAACAAAAATTACTAAATATTCTTTTTGCAGATAATTGAGGAACCGGTAAAAGGAGAAAGAAATAAGGAATTATATTAGCTTTTTATGGGAAGAAAAGAAAATTAAAAAGAATGAAAAGCAGCGGGGGATGATGGGCTGCTTGAATTGGCAAAAAAGTGTGGGTGGAAAAAATGAAGGAAGACAAGAGGGAGAATGAGTGAAATGAAAGTAAGGGAGAGGTAATATAAAAAAAGAAATTTTAAAGGGTAAGGGCATTCCCTAAAAATTTTTGGGCGGGGGTGGTTGGGGAGAGAGAGGGAGAGAAAAGTAATTTTGAATTTTTGTTAAGGAAATTTTTGAAAAGGGGGAATGAATAGAGGTGGTGAAAAGGTTAAAGGTTGGCTGCTAATTATGGACAATTAGTAAATAAAAATATGCTTTTTATTTAATTTTAGAGTAATTTTAGGAATCTGTGCCAGTCAAAATTTTTTAAAAATTAAATCTAAAAATAAATCCCAAAATATATCAAAAATCAGCTAAATATTAAATATTCGTGAATTTATGAAAAAAGAATGGAGGGAGAACTAGGTATCCAATCACAGGGAGCAGCAGTCCAAAAAAATCACAAAAATCAGAAATTATTTTAGCTCTCCTCTTTAAATTTTAATTATATATTTTTATATTAATTTTTGAACCAAATTAAAATATTTTCTCGCCAAACTAGATATGGAACAAGCAAAACATTTTATGCAAAAAAACAAAAATGGAAGGAGGGGATTATAAAATTACTAACTAAAAATAACTTTTTAATTGAGGTATTTTGATACTAAAATAAAAACAAAAAGCAATTTTATTGCAATTTTCTTGTTTAAAAGAATAAATAAGTAAATCTTTTTTGGAAAAATACTTATTTAAGGTATTTTAAAGGTTTAACACCCTAAAAATCAGCTCCTTAGGGAGAGAGTGAGAGAGGGAAATATCGTATTTCCGAAAATAAAACTTCACCCTGAAATAGAGCCCCAACTTTTTGGATAGTAGAAAAATAGAGCCCTATGGGGCTATATTTTCGGTGATACAGTATATTATAATGTATATTTAATATTAATTTATTTAATAAACAAATAAATGTTTAACTTTAAATAAAAACACTTTCTTTTAGTTTAATATAATAAAAAATGTTTGGTGCCATTGAAACTTAAACAAATTATAAATGCCATCTTAAAAACTTTGTTAATGGAGTGAAAAGGAAAATAAAATAAAAGTAAAATGAATGGAAGGAAAAAAAGTTTTTTTTATTTACAATTTAGAAGAAAACTTTGGCAGGTGAAGAAAAAATAATTCAAAACAAAAGTTTGTAAATAAATGCAAAACTTGTTAAAGTTTTTATTTTATTTTTAATTATTGCAGAAAATAAAAGAGAATATTTATTAATTGGGATTTTTTGCGTGATAGTTTATATTAGACAAGCTGAGATTTACAAAAATATTTTTAATAATATTAAAAATAAGCAAATATTTTTAGCAGCAATATTGCAAATAAACAAAAGCAAATATTTAACCTAATGTGAAAAAAAATAAAATTTTATCTGCAAAGGTGAAGAATTTAAAAATAAATTTTAGTACTTTGAATAGTAGACAGAGTTAGTAAAGAAACGGATAAATAAATTGTAATTTAATAAATTAGTTGCACTTAAAAATGAGTCAGAATTATTAAATTAAATTTAATAATTTTAAAAACAATTTTTTGAATTATTAAAAAATTATTTAAAAATTAATTTTTGGTTTATTATTAAAATAAAAAATAGAATTTAATGTTTATAAATTTATTATTCACAAAAATATTGAATAAGAAAATCTCAGAAAAGTGGTTTTTAATGGATAAAAAAAGAGAGGGAGAATTAAATGGGAGAATTGAAGCAAAAATTAATTCCTTTCTTTCTTTCCCCCTCAACCCCCTCAAAACACCCTCACAAACTTAATATTTTATTCAAATAACTTTTTAGAAAGGGGTTTTTACAGTTATTAATTTACAAATTTAAAAAATCTTTTTATTTTCTCAAATATTTTTTTTGGTTTTTGGAATTTTTGATGCTTAAAAAAAGTCAAAAAATTTTTAATTTATGTTTATTTTAATTAAAAATGTTTAAATTATTTTTAGCAAAAATAATTTTAAAATCACAAAAATTAATGCGAGGGTGGAAAAATTAAGCAGATAAATTAAACAAAATTTTTTTTATCAACTATTCTCACACTAAATTAATTTTGGTTTAATTAATTAATGCAAAATTAACAGACCAAAATAAATTAATCTTTCAATAAATATTTCTTTCCCCTCAAGAGAATAAATAAATAATTTTTTTTTGATTTTAATTTTTAGGTGTTTAAAGAACAATTAATTTATATAAAAATGTTAAAAATGATAAAATTATTCCCCACTCTATCTAATAATTATTACCAGACAAAATGAATTTTAGAAATAAAAAAAGCGGAAATAAAAAAATATTTTTTGGAACTAAATGTGATTTTATTAAATAATAAAGTTTTAAATAGTTTTTTTAATTAAATAAAAGAAGTTGTTTATATAATAAGAAAGTTTTAATTATTTATTGTTTAATTAATTAATTGTTTTATTTAAATTAAAATTTTTTTAGAAAAATTAATTTTAAAAAATGAAAGGAAATTCTTTTTTAATTTTTTTTCAAAAAAAATTTTTAAAAGAAATGATGGGGCAACTAAAAAATATTTTTTAATGACATGTAACGATTAACAACATCTTTTAATTTTATAATAGAGAAAATCGGTGTGACGCTTGGAGATTAGGATTATTTTAATATATAAAAATATTTTGGATTTTTAATATTAAGGATGTTAGAGAATTATGAAAATTAATTTTACATTAATACAAAAATTAGAAAAAAAATTAAAAAACGGTCTAGAAAAAATATTTAAAAGGTTATCCTTTAAAAGAATATTTTTTAAAAGAATTTTTTTGTTAGAGATTTCTACTAGAAAATATTTTTTTAGAAAAAAAAGTTAATAGTAAATATTAAAATTTATTAGTAAAATATTTTTGCTGTTTCTATTTGTTTCTAGGAAACGAAAATTAGTAATTGACAAAGAATGATACTATTAAAAATAAAGTAAATTAAGAGAAAAGTCATAAAAAAGGAAAGGAAGGGGAGGTTTAGAGAGAGGAGAGGGGGACTTTAAAAATAATTTGGATGATTAATTAGTTGAGATTAATTGAATACAGATATCTAATAATTAAAGTCGAAGTGCCACATAAATATTTACCTATTATGTTTAAACAAAAAATATTTTGAAGAAAAAAGCTGCGTGAAACAAAATAAATAATAATTATTTAAAAAATTCCCCAACATTTTTTGCACTTTTGAATGAGAATGGCATTAAAAAATTATTATTTTTTAAATAAAGTACAAATTAATTGTTTATTATTTAAAACAGGTGTATAATAAAAGTCATAAGACTTTTTGAAAATTTATGAGAATTTTTTAAAACAAAACTGAATTAATTTAATTTGTAATTTTAATATTTAAATAAATAATGAAAAGATATTAGCAAGAGACATTAAAAATATGGCCGTATATGAAATGAATGCGGCAATCAAATTTTTTCCTTATTCTTAAAAATGGTTAATTTTCTTATATTTTTCTCTCTATTTTTGATTTGTGCCTTAAGACTATGAACGCAAAAGGATTATTTACTTTTAATTTTGCGAGCATTTACTTTTTTTCTGCCCGTATTTTGACTGACCGATGTGTGTGCGTGTTATGTCTTTCTGAGTTCGTCCGTGTCTTGTCTGTCCGAGTTTGTCAGACAAAACACGGACAAACTCGGACAGACAGACAAAACATGGGCAAACTCGGACGAGCACTTACGGTCACGGACGGTCACAGACAGACAAGACACGGACGAACTCGGAAACACATAACACGCACACACATCGGTCAGTCAAAATACGGGCAGAAAAGAAGTAAATGCTCGCAAAATTAAAGAAAAATAATCCTTTTGCGTTTATAGTCTTAAGGCACAAATCAAAAATAGAGAGAAAAATATAAGAAAATTAACCATTTTTAAGAATAAGGAAAAAATTTGATTGCCGCATTCATTTCATATACGGCCAAAAATATTATAAGAAATGCATATTTATTGAAGGTATAAAACTGATGATTTGGTTTGTTTTCCTAATGTGATATCGAGTAATAGATCTACTAAGAAGTATTGAGATATGTAAGAGTACACCCAAAGGGTGTGAAAACAGAAAAATTTATTAATTGAGAGTGACAAAGCAGAGCTGATATAAGTAGAAAGTTAATTGATATAAGCGGGGGTTTTATATTAATTAACCAACCATGTAACTGAGGAGTTGAACCAGAAACAAGTAAAGAACGGGAACCACATCCAAGAAGCCCATTCCCACCACCACCAGCATAACCAGAATCTTGTAATGATGTTTGACTTAAATTTCGAGGGCTTGGAGTGCATGATTCGAACAAAAGTTGAGTGCTGCCATTATTAATGTTGTTATTAGCTATAGCTAATGCTGATTGTGATCCACGACGACTTCCTACAATTTAAGAAAAAAATTATTTTTTTTTATCTTGAAAAAAATTACCAGTTTTACTTCCTCCCCCATTAATATCCAAAGGAGAACCATTACTTCCATATCTACATGTTGCTTGTTTAAGTGCCAAATAAACTGGATCCACAATTTCTGTTTCTAAATTTTAAATAAAAATATATGTACCTATCAATTTTCAATAAATTAGAGATATTTTGTTTAAGATATTTGATACTTTGAATAAAGTTATTAACACTAATTTCTGGTCATTCCATACATTTTTTATAAAAATTATAAAATCGTTAGAATATTTTTGCCAATAAAGTATTTTTTAATTAGTTAAATCATCTATAAGTACATTACATATAAGATTTTATTTTATCGAGAATTAAGCTACTTTGTAAATACTATTAAGTTTTACCGGAAATTTAATTATTTTTATTTTACATACAAATATGGGAAAATAAAAAAATAAAACCTATATTTTTGATATTTGTGATTGTTATTTGGAGTGTACATATATACCTAAGATCTAATCTGCCTAAATAAACCCATAGATATTAGATAAAATTAAATTAAAATTTTATTCAAAATAAAATTATTACCAGTTCCATCTAATTGAATAGCCAAACAGCGTGTAGGGGTAGATTCAGTTGAACTAGAAAAACTGCTTCCCCTACTTCCACCTGCCTCAGCCCCTCCATGATGGTGTCCATAATGATAATGATGTTTCTGAAAACGTGACGCTAAATCACTTTGTGGGCAACGACGAAGAGGGATATTTGGGCGTTTAATTGAATTGGGAGGTTTTATTATATTTTGAAATTCTGTGCCACCAACACAATTAAAATTATTATTTTGGGCAGAAAAATAATCAAAATTAGGGGGACAACAAGAAAAATGTCTTTTCTTTAATTCTTGTATTTGATTTTGGGAAGAAAAAATTTCTGGAAGTTGGCGATTTGTTGGGGGTGGTTGATTATTTGAAGTAGAAAGGTGAAAATAAAATTGTTGTTGTTGATGTAATGAAGGACTTCCAGATATTGAATTTGCTGGGCTTGAATGCCTCGAAGAGGAAGATTGAAGTTTTCGTTGTTGTAAACATTTAGGAGACCCCAAAGGGGAATTATTTGAAGAAGAACCTCCAGGAGAGGAATATCCAACAGGGGAACCATTAAATCCTCCCATGTTTAAAGCTTTTGGAAGTTGACGACGGTGAAGTTTTGGTTGAAAAAGGGGGGTAGTATTTTGTTGTTTTTGTTGATTAAAAAAGTTGTTAATTAATGAAGGGTGGGAAGAACACATTTGTTGGTTTGAAATTTTAGAGAAATTATTATTCTTTTGTTTTTGTTGTCTTAAAAACATTTCTAGCCCTCCTTCTTGACTTTCTGCCCGAATTATTTGTGGCTGTTGTTGTGAACGTTTATTATAAATTAAAGCAGCAACAGAATGTTTTCTAACATTTTGTTCAATTAATTGTTTTCCTCCATAAGAAGCAAAACGATTACGATAATGAAAACGGCGATTATTCTCTTCGTCTTCATTTTTAATAATTAATTGTTGGGAATTAGATTTTAAATAAAAATTATTTTTTGTTAAATTATTTTGTTGATTAATAAATAAATATTTTTGGATTTCCATATGTTCTAATTGTTCTTTTTCATTAATTGTTGTTGATGGTTTTGAAAGTTGAAGACTTGAACGTCGAATATTATTTTGTGAAAGAGGTAATAGGCAACACTGAGAGACAAAAATAAATAAATAAATAAAAATGATAAATGAAAATTGTTTTTTTTGACTTTTTTGTTTAAATTGGTTAATAAATTTTAAATATTTTTTTAGACAAAATTATTTAAATTTGAAATAATTTTGGGAAAAAATAAATATATTTAAAAATATGATGTGGATACTTAACCATTAAAAAATTTTTTATTTCAAATTTAATTAAAAAATTATCCCATCACTTGTTTAAAAAAAATTTTTTTTTAAATTTCCTTTATAAAAAAGACAGCAAAGTGTCAAGTTTTAATTAAATAAAAACTAAAATCCATATATTTCCAATTTCAAAGAAAGTCAAAAACTTTGGAAAATATTTTTAAATTTAAAATTAATTAACCAATTGTTGTTGCTCTGGAAAATAATTATTATTTAAATGTTGATTGTGTTGTTGTTGTCGAATAATTAGAGAAGGAGGAGGTCTCCCTTCAGAGTTTTTACGTAAAGTAACCATTTTAATTGGGAAGGAAAATGAGTAAGTAGAGGAATTTTAGAAAATTTGATACTTTTTTTTTGTTAAATTCTAAAATAGATATTTTGCATGACAGAGAAAATATTCTCTCTTTAATTATTTAAATATTGATAGAAAAATATTTTTAAAAACTTACAAAAATATTCAAAAAAATATAGTAAATATTAATCAAAAATATATTTTAATTAAAGATTTACCTAAGTAAATTTTGGAAAAAGGATAAAAAATTTAAAGTTTAATTAAGAAAAGGAAATAAATATTTTTAAAAACAAAGGATATTCTTGAATAATAAATTAGAAAATATATGGGAAAATATTTACTCTTTATGCAGAAAAATAAGAATAAATTTGAGAAAAAATATTAAAATATTTGTGTATAATTTGAAAAAATACTATAAACATACATATGTACAATTAATTAATTAAAAAATATTTGGTACTCTTGTGTGTTATCAGTCCCCATTCCCATTTTCCTTCTTTCCGAAGTTGATCAGCTATAACTCTTTTGTGCTTGATTCAATCCTAATTAATTTTTTTAACTAGCTATTTTTTCATCTAGATGAATCAAGTATGATCGCCCATTAAATTTTACAAGTCGATAAGTGTCAAAAACACCGATTCTTGCACTTATCGAGTTGTAACTTTTTAATAGGCGATCAGACTTGATTTATCCACTTGAAAAAGATAGCGCTTAATAATAAAGATAGCGCTTAATAATAATAAATAATAAATTCATTCGGATTGGATTCATCATAAAAGTTATAGCCGATCAAAAGGAAAATGGAGGCGGATAACATAAGAGTACCAAATATTTTTTAATTAATTTAAGAAAGTCGAGGGAATTAGAATACATGTGTTGGAAATCGTTATAGTCTCTAATTTATCTAAATATTTGCCATTTTTTGTAAATATATAGTATTGGGTAGTTTATCTTTTAATAAACAAAAACAACTCTAAAATACTCTTCCTGGAACTTTCTATGTATTTATTTATTAAAACAAATACTTAAAAGAAGATAAACAGAAAAATAAAGAAATTTAATTAATTATTTAAATTAAATAAAAGTGTATATATAAAATAATATTTATTTAATTTTTAAGAAATTTTGTAAAATAATATTGTGATTGTGAAAGTCTTTAAAAAATAAATTTAGTGTATAAAGGAAAAGTTTTTTTTATTTTAATATTATTTCAGTGTCAAAAAGTGTAATATTTATTTAAAAAAGTCTGTCTTTGTCCAAGCATTAATAAATTTTAAGAAAATGGCAAATATGTATTCAGAAAAGTAAAAAATGTTCATGTCTGGAGGCCTTAGGGTATATATTGAGTTGCGTGTGTGGTGAAAATGTGAATATATGTATATTACTTATTTACTAGTACTTTTGGGAAATAAAGTAATTGACACCTTTTGACATTTCATGACAAAAAAACTTTTTTTCTAATAAATGAAATTTTTGTATAAAATTTAAAAATATTTAGAAAGGGGAATTAATTATTGTTGAGGGAAATAAATGGATAATAATTTAAAAGAATTAAAGAGAGATTAATAAATTAAAATCAAGAAAAGGCCTCCTAAAAAGATAATGAAAATCAGAGGCTAGAATATTATGCTCACTAAATTATTCCTATTGAATTGAAATAATTTTAAATAAATTTGGAAAAATGGATAGAAAATTAAGTAAATTAATTTTTAATTAAAAAATTAATAATTAAAGATATTTCTCTCAATAAAAATTAATTAAATGAAATAAAGAAAAACTTAAATATTTGATAATTAATTAATTATAAATATTTAAATTAACTTTTAAAAATCAAAAATTAAAAAAAAAAGAACATTTTACATTTTTCAATTCATTAATTCGTCACCACGTCAGTGTCAATTTGCCTTTTTATTTCTCCAGTAAACACAAATTGACATGCTAATGCAAACATGACACGAAAAACATTTGTAAAAAATATTTAAAATAATTTTTTTTCAGACAAAAAATACTTTATTAAAGTAATGAATAATAAATATATTTTGAAATGATTTATTTGGAAAAATTTTTAATAATCTGAATTTTAATAATTTAATGGTATGGAATGGAATATTTTAGATTCAAGAAAAATAATAAAATTTTCTGTCGGATTTTTTTGGATTAATTTTGATGCAGAAAAGTTGTAAATGAGCTGGAAATGCTGAAGAAAAATCTAAAATAATAAATACAGTCAAATAGCCGTTAAATATGGATTGAATTGAGCTGAAGTAAATAATAAAGAAAGAGATCTAACTAAGATCCGGGTCAAATTGAGCGAGAGGGATCGAAACAGAACTGGGAGGCGTGATAACGAAATTCGAATTTCCGAATGTACACACTATTAATAAGTGATAAATGACTTAGAAAAGAAAAAAAATACTAAATAAAGATTTTGGGTATCTGTGAAAATATATTTTTAAATTTATTTAAAAAAACATTTTGTGTGGTCTGACATATTGTTTTTTCTTCTTTCCGGTCACCACTGGCAATGTAAAAAAGTAAGAAAAATAAACATAAAAAATTATAATGAATGATTAATGCAAAAAATTATTGAAAAGTACAAGGAAGTGTAATAAAGAATATGTAATTCAAGAAAAAAATAAATATTTTTACGGCTGAACGGGAATAGAAAAAAATTATATAAAAGAAAAATTTAAATTTAAAAAAATCAGAAGAAAAGAAAATGTTTAAATAAAATATTTAAATAATCGAGGCTTAAATTTTTGGTAATAGCTTTTGATTTATGCCCTCCCCCTTTCCCTTCTATATTTTTCAAATAATTAGAAATTGTAATTTAATTAAAAGCAAAAAATAACTTAAACAATAGTAATTAATTAATTATAAACCTAAAGATTCTTTAACAAAAAATTATATTTTGTTATTAAATAAGGTAATATTTCTTTAAATCATTAATGATAATATTTAAAAATAAACACCAAATATATAAAACACAAATATTTATTTATCTTCACCAAAAAAGACATTTTCCTTAATAATCTTTTAAAATCCTATTTTTAGCCTTTAATATCCATATATAAATATACTCTCTTACATATAACAAAAGAATTTTCTATTAAAATTCCCATTAGTGTTTTCTCTCTTAAAAATTATTTTGGCAACAAATAATAACAAAAGGGGATGATGGCACAGAAAATCAAAATAAATAAATTAAAAACCAAAAACCAAAAAAAAAAATAAAAGAAACCTTCGGCAAATTTCTAAAACGAGTCATTGATTGAACAACACGAAAAGCAGAAGTCCATTTACGAGAAGGACTTTTTGCTGTTGTTGTTTCTGTTGCTCTATTACTATTAGGTAATGGGGGTGGGGGAGGTGTTTCTCCAATAGCAACTGTTGAATCCTTTAAAAGAAAAAATGAGGGAATAATTTATTAAGTTTTAAGGAACAATAGAATTTTACAGGCTTTTTTGTATTTTGTGAACAATAATTAATATACGTAGATATTTTCAGTTAGTATTCAAGCTAAAATTGAATATATCTATGTATGTATTATTTACCTATATCATAAATTATTTTCATAATTTTGAATATTTATGTTTTGAGAGTAGCTTTTTGCTAATAAAGTATAGAATTTTAAATATTTTTAATTTTTAAAAGAAAGGAAATTTCAAAATTATTTTATTATTCTATAATTATTTCCGGCTTACTATAATACTAATAGAAATTTTAATTTTCCTTAAATTATTAATTTATTTTGGCAAAATTATTTTTCAAATAAAATATTCTGTCCAGACAATTTTATAAAACAAAATTTCCTTTTTTTAAAAAAAATTAACCCTTTTAGCATTTTGTCTTTGTAAATATTGTTTATTATTAAGTTGTTGTTGTTGATTATTTAAATTTAATTGTTTCCCTTCAACAATAACACCTACAGGCCTCATTTTTTCAAAATTATTTAATTTTCTTTCTTCTAAACTTTTAAATTTTGTTGTTAATTTTGGGACTTTTTGTTGTTTTTTTGTTGTTGGGATAGAAAGGAATTGTTGTTTTTGGGTGGTTAATTGAAGGTTTGAGGAAGAAAATGAAGTAAATTTATTTTTTAAATCTTTTTTAAAATTATTTTTATTAAAGGACATTTTTTAAGAATAAAAAAAGGACAAAAAGAGAAAAATAAAAATATTTTTTAAAAAATAATTTTTAATGAATACAAGGGTTTTTGTTTAAATTTTTATTATTTTTTTAAAATTAATGATGAACTTTTTTTATTTAGTACACACAAATATGTATACACATATATTTATTTATCTTTTTTATTTCCGCTTCATAGTTAAATAAATATGTAAATATATTTTTAAGTGAATTTTAATGATAAATAATTATTTTTTAGAGGATTTACGTGTAAAAAGTAAGTGATATAAAGATTTTAAAAAATGTGAAAAATTAATAAAATGCAAGAACAAATATTTAAAAATTGTATTTTAATGAGAAAATTCTTTAAATAATTATGTGACCCTTCCAGAAAAAAATCATAGAAAATTGAAAAAAAATATTTAAATACAAGTTAGGTACTATGGATTAAAATGTTAAAGCTAAAAAAATCGAAATTTAGTCAAAAAATAATTACATAATTTTTTATTTTAATCCACAAAATTATAAATAAAAATATATATTTTATGTTGCCATGAAAATAAATTAGTTACGCGATAAATATTTAGCTTATAGTTTTTTATTTAAAATATATATAAAGGAACT
Source organism: Meloidogyne enterolobii (assembly GCA_963681835.1). Classification (NCBI taxonomy): domain Eukaryota; kingdom Metazoa; phylum Nematoda; class Chromadorea; order Rhabditida; family Meloidogynidae; genus Meloidogyne; species Meloidogyne enterolobii. The sequence goes on from CAVMJV010000064.1 coordinate 1,399,806, forward strand.
GTGAAACCTTAAAATTTTGTTGTGTTAATTTCTTCTTGTTAATTCTGGTTAATTACAAAAGGATTAGTATATTGATAAAGAAAGTAATAATTATAGATCCTAAAATTATTATTAAAGGAAATTTTAATTAAATAAAAATACTTAAAAAATTGAGAAAATTTTAAATAAAAATTCATTTATTTAAAGCTTTTATTTAAATTTTTTAATTTTTATTTTATAAGAGAAATTAATATGCAAACGAACAAATATATTAACTAATTCATACTAAAAATATTGAGTGAATTAAATAGATGGGAGTCTTAAAGGTGAATGATTAAAAAATAATATTTTTTATTTTAATTCCGTGTCATTTAAATATTTAAAAGATAAAAAGATTGCTTTAATTGCATGTCAAAAACCTTCCAGACAAAAATAAATTCAAAAAATTTATTTAATTGATACTAAAAATTTGTTGAAAAAGTTAATAAATAATTAACATTTTTATATATAAATTATTTTTAATTTTGAATAAATTAAAAAGCCAAAAATTATAAAATTGTCTAAAAAATATTTAAGAAAGAAAATTATTTTTTGGACAAATAACGAATTATAAAAACAATAAATACTAAATTGTTTTTAAAATTTTTTAAAGAAAACTTATTTTCTTTAAAATAATTAACATAATAAGATGGAATAAAAAAATAATTTTTTAAAATTAAATTAGGGCTTGCAAAATTATCAAAAAATTAATAATAAAATTAATATTTTTATTTATATATATATTTTTTTTATTTTTTAGCTAAATTTTTGTGTTTATTTACAGTGGTGGTCATATGTTTATGGACAACAACGATTTATTAATAATATCCTTCATAAATAAACTAAATAAGAATCAATCGAAAATATAAAACGACAGTTCAGATACTCAGTTCATTTGCTATAAAATAGCTTAGTTTCAATAAAATCCACCATCATTATCATAATTAAAATCCGGTCCAAATATATTTACCCCTATTTTTAACGCGTCATGTGTTTATGGACAAATGTGTTTTCCATCTAAAACTTTTTAGATTAATGCCAAAAAATGAGATTATCGCTACTCCGTGGACACTTTCATTGATATTAAGTAGAAAATAAAAAGAATGAAGTCTGTAACTTCCTTCTTCATCGAGATCTCGAATCTCAAAAATCAACGGAAAATGGGGTTACAGTACTTTAAAAAATATTTTTACCCCCTAGAGCTTTTATAAAAAATTTCTTTTAGGCCTATCTGAAAGCCAATAAAATTTGCTACAAAATAGTACAAGTTTTTATTTTTCCAATAAAAACTCATGGAGCTGAAGGTAGGGCAATTTCTTATGTTACCATTTTTGGGGTATTTTAGGTGATTTTTGACCATTTTTATGTGAAAGTCGATGTACGTCGAACAACTATTTTTTAGAATAAATGAGACCAGAACTATTTTGTAGCAAATTTTATGGGCTTTCAAATGAGCCTAAAAGAAAATTTTTTATAAAGGCTCTTGGGGGTTAAAATATTTTTTGAAGTACTGTACCCCGATTTCCCGTTGATTTTTGAGATTCGAGATCTCGATGATGAAGTAAGTTACAGACTTCGTTCTTTTTGATTTTCTACTCAGTATCGTTCGAAATGTTTACAGAAATTTTTGTAGAATTTTTGCACCAACTAAAGTAGGAAAATCCAAGGTTATTTAATTTGTCCATAAACATATGACGCATTAAAAATAAAGGTGAAGAGATTTGGACCGGATTTTAATTATGATAATGATGGTGGATTTTAATGAAACTAAGGTATTTTATAGCAAATAAACAGGGCATTTGGACCACCGAATTTTATTTTCGATTGATTCTTATTTAGTTTTGTTATGAGGGATTTTATTGATAAATCGATGTAGTCCATAAACATATGACCACCACTGTATTTATTAAATTATTTATTTAAAAAATTTACTAAAAAAATTAATAAATTCTAAAATCACTTTATTTTTATAAAATAAATTACTTAAGTGCATTAATGTTTGATCTAAATTAAATATTAAATATACTTTACATTCAGGAATAAAAAAATGTAAAACTAAATTAAGATATCCATTAAATATTAAAAAAAATTATTAAAAAAAAATATTTTTGTTATTTATTTTTAAATTGTTTTTTTAAGTCACGGTTAGATAATTTTAATAAAAATAACTAAAAAGGAAAAGGAAAATAAATATTTTTTGGCTAAAAAATAATTGCTTGTTTTGCTTAAAAATATTTCAAATATATTTTTTTGTTTAGTCATTTTTTGTAATAAAAATAAAGAATAAATTGTAATAAATAAATATTTTACTAGCTAATTATTTAGATTTTGTTAATTAATTAATTTTTGCTAAATTATGTAGTTATAAAAAGATTATTGTAAATGCACATACAGTGTGTTAAGAAATTATAATCCCCCTTGAATTTTTGAGTTTCTCTATCTTCCCGTTATCGGATTGTTCTGAAATTTTTTCCAATGACATTTTATGTTGTACAGACTTCATTCTCTTAGCTTTTCTACACGATAATGATGGAAATGTTTACAGAAATTTTTGTAGAATTTTTCTTACATTTCTTGTATGAAAAACCAAGTTCTTAACACACTGTAAATACACAAAATATTAATTAAACAAGTAAATATTTTAAAAATAAATTTCTTTATATAAAGTAATTGTTTTGTTTATTTTTAAAATGAACACTTGTTTTTACGTTAAAAATATATACAAACATACTATTAATTTTGGCATTCCTTTTTAAACATTTTTTCTTCATTTTAGGCACTCCCACAGGGAAATAAAAATTTTCAAATCCTTCATTTTTTGAATAAATAAGTAGCTAAGTAAAAAATGTCATAAAAACTCTCAAATATTTCCAAAAATAAATTAATAATTAATTAAATAAATAAAAATAACTAGTAAATTGATTATGGCCAAACCTAATACCTTTTAATAAATATACCTTTATATAGAATATTGTTTTTTAATTTAAAAAATATTTTTTTGTAAAAGAAAATATAAAAGAAATTCTCAAAAAACTAATTAAAAGATTTATTTGTCTAGATAAAGTTCAAAAAATAATTTGTTAAGATAATTATCCATTCTTCTAAAAAACATTTTTTGTTTTTTATGTCTCCAGAAAGCCTTTTAATCGAGAAATAGAGATCACATGCTTAAATCGAATAATTGATAAAAAATTAACCGGAAAATTTTTTTAAAAATAAAAAAATTTCCTAGTTTTAACAGAAAAATTAGTAAAATTGTTTAGTAAATTGCAGAATAACCAAAATATTTTTCTGTGCATTATTCAAAGTATTTTTTAAACAATTTTGGAAAATGATAAATTTAACAAAAATCTAAAAATAAATTATAAATATAAAAATATTTTTTTCCAAAAAAATAAAATTAACGAGATATTTTTGAGAAATACCTAAAGAAAACGAGAAAAGCACAAAAAACAAAAGAGGAGTGGAAAGAAAATTATTATACATATGTATTTATAAATAAAAAACTGCAATTTATTTTTCTTAAAATAAATATTTTTTTACAAAAAATAAATAAATATAATTTATAGGAAATAAAAAGAATTTTTTTGTAAAAATTTTAATTAAAATTTTTTCTAAAAAATAAATTAATTAAAAAATATATCTATTAAATATTTTTATAAAAAACAAATAATTCGATAATAATTATTAGAGCCCAAAATTCTGTACCGTTCCATGTTCTGTGCTGCAATACCGATACGGAAGACAAATAAATAACGAAGCTAAGCGAGGTAGTACGTAACAGCCCGGGCTCTAATAATTATCTACTATATACCTAATTTATATTTTTTTTATTTTATGAAAGTTAAATTAATATTTATTTGGGAATAAAACCTAGGTTATTCCTGAATATATAGGCACATTTATAAAAGGCAGGAAAATTCCTAACGATTTAAAAAAAATAAGAAAGGAATGTTTTATAATGTTTAGAGGATAAATTGGATATTTAAAAATATAAAAAATTATTGCACTGTTCGGATAAAAAAAATTAGGAAAAAAAATTCAGAAAAGGACATAAAAATAAATAAACCCCCTTCCTTTATATTTTCTATTGCTTTACATTTTTTATTGTTTTCCGAGATGTTGTCTTGGAGAGAAGCGTGGGTGGCAAGAAATATGGTGCTTGTTGGTGCAAGTCTTGCAAAAAATAAATAAATAAAAAATTAGCTTTGCCAAAAAATATTTTTTATTTTATATTTTTATTTAAAAAATGATCTTTTATAAGAATTTATAATAAAAAGTCTCTATACGACTTAAAAACGCAAAGCAACATCCAATAATCAGTCAAACACTTCCACGGACAAACTAAACCTATTTAGTTTAGGAAATGTAAAAATAGACTAAAAATCCTTTTCTTGGTATTTTAATAAAATTCTCTTTTTGTTTCAAAAAATGGAACAATTTTTAAAGTTTTTCTAAAATAAAAAAAGTCAGACAGACAAAGTAAATAATAATTTTTATTTAAAAAATTAAATAATTTAAAAATATTTCTTTTGTATGTATAAAAATAAATACTTTTAAATATTACAAGAATTTCTTTTTTTTATTTTATAAAAAAACTTTTATTTTCTAAAAATTAACACTTTTTATTTATTTTTTTTAAAGAATTGAAAAGAAATTATTTTATAAAAAAGTCTTCTCAAGGATTAATTTCACCGGAACAAATAAATAAATATATAATGTACTAAAAAGATAAATTTATGTTGCGTTAATTTTAATTATATAAATAAATAATATTTAAAAAAATATTTTTTATAATTTAGAGAATTTTAGTTGACTAAATAAAGCTTTATATTAAATTAAAATAAATTAAATATTATCTAAATAATTTTAAAATAATAAATTTTAAAAAGATTAAAATATTCAAAAAATGTCAGGATTTCTAATTAAGGTTAATTAATATTAATTTAAATTTACATTAATTAATAAAGAAAAGGATTTTGATTTATTATCAAAGAAGGAAATAAAAAAAAGAATTAAAAATAATTAATAATAAATGCAAATAATAAATGCAATAAAATAAAAAGCAAACTAGATGAACTTCGAATACCGTATTTCCTATATTAGAGCCCCATGGGGCTCTAATTTTCAACTATCCTCCAAGGTGGGGCTGTATTAAAGGGTGGGGCTCTAATTGAGGGTGGGGCTCTATTTTTCAACCCTCTTTTGAGATAGAATCCCATTTATTATATCCATTGCAACTAGAGATAAGTCGGAGGGTTTGGTCGATAAAGCCGCAAAATATCGAAAGAGAATCTATATTTTTCGATTTTTCAAGAAAAACCAAAACTTTTTAAGCAATGAATTACAAAATAGTCCCAATAGTTCAATGAGAGTAAGATTAATTATTAAATATGGGTAGATTTGGACGGATTAAAGGAAATATTATGGAACTTTTATTTGACATTGATGGATTAGAGGGATAAAAATGGATTTTAAGGGATTATGGGGAATATCAGAGGATTAAGTTTATATTGAGAGATTTAGAGGGATTATGAGGGATATTCTGGACTAGGGGTATTAGGAGGCATATGAAGGGATTTGTTTGATAAAGCTTTGGAACAGGTTCCAGAACTGGAACTGAAGAAATTCAAATAGCAGTTACGTAACTGAAATCGGTTCCAGAGAAATTTTGGTTAGATATCACTGATTAGATATCTAATAGATCTCTAATAATCTCGCGAATTATCATCAAGTGCCTAACACGATTGCAACCCTTTATAAAATGATTAGATTTTGGAGGTAATAGGAGGAATTTAGAGGAATATAGGCGATATTAGAGTATTTTGACGGATAACGGGATTAATCCCTCATTTTCATCCCTAATCCCCATGATCCCTCCTCCTCAATGATCACGAAATCATAGATATCCCCCTTTATTTCCTTAACTCTCTTAATACATACATCTTAAAAGTTATTCTGATATTTTTTCCTCCAATATTTTTTAGGTGGGGCTGTATTTGGGGTGGGGCTCTAATTGAGGGTGGGGCTCTATTTTTCAACTATCCTCCAAAGTGGGGCTGTATTAGAGGGTGGGGCTCTAACAAAGAGTGGGGCTCTAATATAGGAAATACGGTATTTTAATAAAATTGAAGTCTTTTCTTGCCCGTCTTTCAAAAAAATATTCAAAAATATTTTTTGTTTTCTTAGTTTAAAAAATTGTTAATTAAATAAAAGAATTAACTAAACTTTAAAATTTTTCAGACAGATTTTAAATAAATTGATTTTAGAAAAAAAGGTTCAAGAAAAGATACTAGACGGAAGAAGAAATATTTTAATGAATTTTGGGGTTATAATAAACTTTTTTCCGAGCAAAGGTTGGAAAAATAACAGTTGGTTATTTTTCTTCCATCCTTGATCTTCAAAAGAAATATTTCTTCCAAAAAACGTTTGCTGGTCTAAGAGGTTAAATAAAAAAAGTTTTTTTGGGTAGAGATTAAAGGTTTGAAGTTTTTAACTGAAAAAAATAATTGTTGAACTTGAAAAATAAAAAAAAATAAAAACAAAAAATATTTTTATTTATAAATAAAGGGAAGTTAATTTAAAAAATAATTTCACATAAAAATAATTAACAAAAACAAAGTTTCCTTCCTTCTTTTTATTTTAATTTATTTATAATAAGGCAATTGGCCAAAAAACTTTAAAAATATTATTTAACAACTGTTTTGTATTTTTTTCTTGATTGAGGGATGATCAAGAAAAAAATGAAGTAATATTTGTTTGTGAAAAGTGAGGGTGGATGGATATATATTGAAAAGTGAAGGTGGATAATAAAATAAATAAAAATATATTTATTTATTTGTTTGTTTGTTAATATTTTTTTTCATGATTGTGTACAATCTCCTCATCTTCATAATCATTTAAAAAATATATTTTTGAAGGGCCAAAAAATATTTTTTAAGTATATTTGCAGAAAAATATTTATGAGTATTTATTTACATCTGTTAATGTTTTTAAAAAAAGTAGAACAGTGAGGGTGGTTAAAAAAAGAAAAAAAGAAAATAAAAGTTTCAAAAAAACTGATTCTTGAGCAAAATAAAAAGCAAAAAAATTTTAGTAGCTAAAAATAAATAAAATCATACAGATTTTTGTTGACATAAAAATATTATATTTATAAAAAAAGTTAAAAATAGAACTAGAAAATAATAAAAAAATAAAATTAATTTAATAAAATAATTATTTTGTTGAAAATTTAATTTAAAAAATTAAAAAAAATAATTAATAAATAGAGACCGGATTTTTATTAAAATAAAATCGCCAAATAAGGCCATAAAATATCGAAATAAATTGATATACGAATTTGTCCAAAATCATAATATTAAAAAACTAATGCCATTTTTGGGTTTCTTTCGACAAGACGATTTTGCAAAAACATTCATATCAATGAAAATCCGGCCTCTATTAATAACTGTTGGGCAACAAAATAAATATTTAAATATGCTTAGCTATTTACTGACTTGATAACAAAAAAATAAAATTTATATGTATTGTTTTAAGCGGGGGAGGATTAAAAGAAGAAAGGAAAGAAAAAGTGGGGGAAGGAGTTAAAATATAATAGTACTATTTATAAGCTTTTTTGGGCCAATTGCTAAAAGTGAGGGTGGATTAAAAAGAAAAGAATTTGACAACAATAAATTAGTAAATGGGAAAGAAAATAAATTTGCGGATATTTAATTAATTTTGCAGATTTTTGGAAGAAATAGCCGGAAATAAATTTAATAAATTTAATAAAAATATTTATATTATTTTTTCCTATCGAACATAAGTAAATAAAATGATAAATAAAATAAAAAAAAACTCATTGATCTACAAGGACTGCTTATTAAGGTAAATTATACAAAACGAAATTAAAATTTGGAAAGAAAGTTAAAAAATGATGTTTAAAAATTCAATGTCATAAAACATAGGGAAAAAATAAAATGCCTAAATTATAAGTTTGAAAAAATTATTCAAATAAAAATTCTAGTCAGAAATGGGAATTAAGTAATAAAATTTTGCGGAAAAATTGCATTTTTAAAAAAAATTTATTTAAAAGATCCGCAATTTTTTTCCGCAAAATACTAAAAGAAGAATTTATTTTAAACCAAAAGAATTTGGAAGAAGGAAAGAGAAAAGATAATAAATCTGGCAGGAATTTGCTTTTTATTTTTGTGTAAAAAAATAAATAAATATTAAATAAATGTGAGGGTGGTATGTGTATATTTAATTAAATATATGTAGTAAAGAATGACGTGATAAGAAATTAAAATTAAATACCAATTTAAATATAGAAAAGATTAAATAATCGATTAAAGAATAATTTGATGATATTAAATGAAGGAAGGAATTAATTAAATAATTATTTTTGTTTTAATTTAAAATTAATTTTGTTAAGTATTGCTTTATTTTGGTAATTTTTAAAAATTTAATTATCTTAAATCACTTAGAAATTTTTTTAATAATTTCATACCACAATAAAATGTTTAAAATATTTTTAATTAGTAGTGATTTTGTGTGAATCGGCTCCTCATTGTACTATCGGTCAGTGGATTCACTTACAAATTACCACTGGCATTTAGTCCGGCCACTGACCGATCCGGACACGTGTAAATCGAAGATAAGTAAAGAAATAAGAATTTTTCTCTGTCAATTATTTTTGTAAAAATTTTAGAAACTTAAATAGGTATATTTACATTCATCATTAAATTAAAAAATGTAAATTTAAATAAATAAAAAAAGGAATGAATTAATAAATTTTTGATTTTGCAAAAAAAAATAATTAAAAAAACTCCCTCATTTTTCTATTGAAATTTAATATTCAAAACATATACATACTACACAATAACCACCTTCACGTTAAAATATTCATGAGAAGAAATAATATATTTATTTATCTGGGTATTGTTTTAAATTATTTTTAGAAAAAAAGTTTGGGAAAAAAGAACAATGTGGGAATTTTAATTATGCAAATATTAAAATATAAATATATTTTTTTGAACAAAAATGGATTTGTTTGAATTTTTAAAAAATATTTTTAATTAAATTTAAAATTTATTTTTAAACCAATTTTTAACAAAAATTTTTTTTTGAATTTTTAAAAACCAATTAATATGTTCCATATAATTTTAGAAAATAATTTGTTTTATTTTTCATGTCTTTATGGAACTTATAATTAAATTATTAACAAAAATAATGATATAATAAAAATGTTTTTGAGGGATAATTTTTCTTTTGCCTAGATTAATAGGAGGAAATGTAGGAATATGATATTTATTTTTATTTTTGTTTGTTTAATTTCTTGAGTAATGATTTGAAAATAATTAGTCCATAATTTTTAATTAAAAAATGGGAATATAAAATTAAATTTAGAAGGTATTAAGAAAATAAAAGAGAGAAAAAGGGAAATTCTACAAGGGGTAATTTTGGTAATAACGAGTAATATAAGACGAAATTTTTTAAAGAAATGCCATTTGTAGGGGTGTAAATTTTTCCCGAATTAAATCGGGAATTGATACAGGAACACGTGAACCGGGAGCTGAAAAACTTGGGAAACTTATCCTGTTTGGGAACCGGGAACGGGAGTCCAGCAAATGACTAAAATCAAGGAAGTATTGAAACATTACAGAATTTATTTATTCACATAAACTCTAAAAAGACAAAATTCTTTTTTCTTTCCTTTGTTTCATTTTTTAGAAATTGGATTAAATAAACCTCAACAACTAAAATAAGGAAATAGTTTTTTTATTAAATTTAAACTAGTTGTGCCCATTGGGGTATGGCGGTAAGTTACGTATGCAATACGTTAGGTTACGATACTTTGGTTTTAAAATGGCTCTGCCCGTTGGAAAGCCTATCGGCTTTGGGGCGCGCTTCGCACGCTGCTAGAAGGATTTTTCTGCTATATTCAATAAAAAGCCTTGGAAATCTCGTCGGGCCTTCGGCCCGCCGCGTTTAAACAACATTCTCGGACAACGCGATTCGTTTTGGGATGGGTCTTAAGCTCGGGCCTTCGGCCCTCGCGATCCATTTCGGGATGGATCTTAAGCTCGGGCCTTCGGCCCTCGCGATTCGTTTTGGGATGGGTCTTAAGCTCGGGCCTTCGGCCCTCGCGATCCATTTCGGGATGGATCTTAAGCTCGGGCCTTCGGCCCTCGCGATTCGTTTTGGGATGGGTCTTAAGCTCGGGCCTTCGGCCCTCGCGATCCATTTCGGGAAGGGTCTTAAGCTCGGGCCTTCGGCCCTCGCACGGCGGCGCCGTTTGGGGGCCTTCGGCCCCCAAACCCCCCACACCCAAAATTTCGACCTTTTGTAATTTTGGACAAAATGGTCAGAAAATTCCAGAAAAAATATTTTCGTGCTCAGCTTGATAAGGGCTTTCGATTGATATAACATTTGGCCCATTAATACCCATTTTGGAAAAAAAATTTTTTTGGCCGATAATTCCGACCAAAAAATTTAAGTAATTTTTCAAAAATTCATAACTTTTCTAAAAGTGACCCTTTTGAAACATTTTAAAAGCTTAAAATATAGTAAAAATTCTGCTTTATTTTATAAAAATATATTTGACCACCCACATCCTCTTATACCACAGAAAATTTCAAAAAACCGAAAAATTTTGAATTTTCAAAAAATCGACCCTACTAGGCCTCGAGCGAAATTTTTCAAAAATTTAAATAGCTCAAAAAAATTGTAATTTTTTGCTCTATTTTATAACGCTCAATTCGTTTGGCTACGACAAAAACTTACAAAGTTATGCCAAATTTAAATTTCATCAAAAAATTTCAAAATGGGTACCCCTTCAAAAATGGGTCAAAAATTCGACCTCGAGAAAAATATGTTATATGGTACTCCAATAGGTGCTGAACACGAATCTGAAGTCCGTTTATTTTTAAAAATTTTCTAAAAAAAGTTATACTCAAAAAACCGACCACTTTTGGCCCCAAAAATGCCACTTTTTGCCCTATAACTTTCTCAGACTCAAGTGTACCCCCAACAAAGTTTATATTTTTAGAGGTTTCAAGGGACGCTCTACAAGATAGGATACTCAAATCGAGTTTCAATTCACGCGTTAAAAAGTCGGTTTTGGCGAGGTCACTTTGGTGCCCATAACTATGTCAGAAAAAAATCCCAGACTCAAGTGTCTCCCAACAAAATTGTAGTACATTTAGTGCCCTATTATACCAAAAAAGAGTTGAAACCATTTGCCCTCTCTTAAGCAATTTTATAATTACATTCGATGGGAGCCACCCTTCCCGATATGGGTTCTGGACATTTTGGACCTTTGGCGTTTTATAACTTTGCCCAAAATGGTCAGAAAAATTTGAACCAAATTTTCCCAGAACCAACTCGTGAAGCTCTATCGATTGGCATGTAGTTTGAAAATTGTCGGTTAATTTCGTCGGACACCATGGGTCATTTTGGGACGAGATGTACAATTTTTAGCCAAGGCCACAGCCTCAGGCGTTGATCCCAGGCCTCCCAAATTTTTCCTACGATATAGTACACATTCTGACTTAGGGCCCTCGCCCCAACCACTTTTTGATCCAACTTTTGCCTCCCGAGTTATTCCAGTTTGAAAAACCACACATGGCCGTTTCAGTGCGAAAAGGACGTTTCAGCGCCGAGGTCATAATTTTCCTGAATAGAGCGCAAAAAGTTGCAGGACAAATCCACCTTTGAAAAAATTCCTCGGCCTTCGGCCGGGGCGCAGGACTTTTTTGAAAGGATTTTACCCCCAAAAATAGGGACAAGTTGGGGTTTTTTATATAAGTATTAAACTAAAAAATGATTTTTATTCTCAATAAATACTTTTTAAAATATTAAAAAAATATTTAGTATTTTAATGAAATTTAATAAAAACATTTTATGGCAACACTTTTAAAAGGAAAAACAAATTGGAAACAAAAGAGAAAGTTTAAAATATAACGAATATAATTACAAATTATATCTTAAAACAAATCTAGACATGAACATTCAAACAAGAAATTAACATTTGTTGAAAAATTAAAATTATTTTATTATTTTGTCCTAAAAATTGCCCAGGAAGTATGTGAATAAAATGTGAATAGGTAAATAAATAAATACAGACAAAAATCTTCACAATTAAGGAAGTATTGAAATAAAGTATTTTTTAAAAAAATAAAGCATTGAAATTTATTTAAAAAAATGCTTATTTAATGTGTGTAATAAAAACAATTAACTAAATGACAATATATAAAATACACTCCCCCGCATACCAAAAATATTATTGAAGATTTGGAGACATAAATTATATTTACTCAAATAATTAATTTAATTTTTATAAATTTTAACAGATTGAAAGTACATAGGTATTATAGTTTCTTTTTATTGAAGATTACAAGTCTATTCTTCCTCCAAAAAATTTAATTTGATTAATTCGTGTAAATTAAAAGATCAAAATTATTGAAAAAGATTACTTTTATATATTTTCTTAAACAAAAAAACATTCTTAACTAAACAAATTATTAGGAAGATTTCTGCCAATACTCTTATAATAAATTTTCATACAAGTTCCTTCGTTTTTCTTCTTTTCCTCTTCCTTTTTAACTACCTTCTCATTTGCAATATCTACTTTTTGACGATAATATCCGGGAGGGCAAGCACAAACATATCTATCAACCATATTAACACATTGTTCTGGATCTGAGGGGAAAGTTATTTTTAGAAAATCAAAAATAAATTTAAATTACAAGGGCATTCTTCAAAAATACATTCATTAACATCAACACATTCAAGGACATCAAAACGATAAAGTTTACTGTGATCAATTGAATTATTTGGAAAAACACAAGCACAACTAAGATTCCAACGATTCTCCTAAAAAAAATAATTTTAATTTCAAATTTAAATATCACAACCATTATTCCAAGAAAATCGTCATTGAAAGGCTCCTCCAAATCTAGAAAATAAATTTATTTTTTAATTAAACGATTTTCCCCTACAACAATAATGTGTACTAGTCTCCCTTCTCAAAAGTATTTTAATTATTTGATCCTCTCCCTCAGTTACGTTTTTAACCTCTTTATTTTTCCGACTTCTTTTTTGAATTTCTTCTTGGAGTTTTTTGTCTTCAAAATATTCTTTTGTTTCTGAATAATCTATGTGACGTTTTCCCTTCAAATTTTTTAAAAAAATATTAATTCCAAGGGATAGGAGTATTATCTTAGTTCATCAAATTATAAGTGAATATGTATAACTAAAGTATCCCTCCCGCCTCAACAACACTTTTGTGGAAGTGTTAAAAATGTTTAAAAAATAACAGAATTTATTTTTAATAATTACTAGAGCCAATCAGATAAGAAATAAAACCCAGGTAGGCAAATCCGAGTTTTTGTCGGGGATTTAATAGAATGAAAAAACAGGAAATTCAAATCTAGAACGAAAAAACACCTTCAAAGAACAGGTTGAATGAGCACACCAGCCATATCTACGTTCATTTCTAGTCATCTTTTTAGTATAATTTTGAATACTGTCGTTGAATGTTGCAGAAATATCATCATCAAAAGCATAATTATGAGTATCACCTTCGCGAAAAAATCTTGTACTGTTTCTGCCGCAACATGGATCTGGACAGAAACTGAAAAGAAATTACGAGAAATATTGTGTTAATCCAAAAATAATTCCCCATACCTAACATCAGCACATTCAAAATCAATCTGATTACTAAAATGATCAATTGGATCCAAAGAAATATTTTTCCCAAATCTCCAAAGCTCAGGGGAATCTTCAAATTGGCGAAAAGCCATTGCTGGCCACTTTTGAAAAAAATAAAATTTTATTTCTTCAAAACAATTTAAAAATAACTTCATGTATTTGATGTTCTTCAAATCCATAAGAGCAAAAGGGAAGACGTGCCAAAAAACTAACTCGATTTTTGGTTAAAAAACAAAGAAAATAAGAGGCAGAAAAATCAAAACTTTAAAAATTACATAATTTAAAAAATTATTTTTTTTTTCTTTTTAAATTTACTTAAATTTTGTGTTTGTAACTTTATGTAAAAAATCCTCCTCCCTGAAATAAAATTATTTTAAAAATTAAGAATAATTTTAGAAAAAATTAACTCAATAATAAATGTTTCTGCTTTTTGATAAGCTTTTGGAAACATAAATTTTGATCGTTGTTGAATGTTTTCGAAGAGAGTGTCGATACAAGACTAAAATTTAAAAAAAACTTACTAACAGTGCTTATAAATTTCTTCAATTTTGTTCGTACTCGTATTTAGTACCTGCCCATTTCTGGTCTCGTACTTCTTACATACTCGTACTTAAGAAAAAGGCAAAAAATCTAAAAATTTTCGAATTTTCTTATGTCCAAGTCAGCGGAATTGTAGACATTTTATCAGACTAGGAATCGTCCTCCCTCCCACCCTTACAAAAAACAACTTAGGTAAGTGTAGCCTTAACCAGTCACACCACTCGTTCCTATAAGGGAGAATGAAAGAAAATAAAGTAGTTTTAACTAGTTTTTGCTTGTGCTCGTCCACCCCTATTTTTGGCCTAGTAGCAAGTAAAAGGTACAAGTACAGATTTTGATATGCGCGTATAAGCACTGTTTATTAATTTAAAAATGCTAAAATTAAAAACACATATTAAATTGTTAATAAAAAAATAACCATAAAGTTGTTTGGATTGGAGCAATTTCCATAAATATAAGGATGAAAAGTAACTGGAGGATAAGGATTGTAACGATGAAATCCTCTGTGGCCTTAAAATGTAGGAAAAAATGTAGATGATTTTTATTTTTAATGGTGAGGCAAATTAAAAATAAAAATTAACCCGAGGCGGGAGAATAAATCCAAGTACGATAAAGGCGAAGATAGAGTGCAATTTTACCTTTAAAAAATAATTAAAAATTAAAGAAAATTAAATTTATTACGATACCCAATTTAGCAACTCTTGAACGAACATGATTAAATGATGTAAGATTCATTAAAGAACTAAAAAAAATAAAAATGTACCTATAGTAAAATCTGTGTCCATGTCCTAGAAAGAGCTGGACAGCGTTTAATAAAAGCACTCAACAAAACTCGATTAATTTCTCAACCTTGAATAATCCCTCAGGGGAATTAATCGAGTAAATATGGCAGGCGGGAATTTTCGATTTATTAAATGTATTGGCCCCAACACCGTACCCCGACCTCCGTTCCTGAAAGATTTTCAGATTTTCCCCGACCCGAAACAATTCGAAAATCCCGTACCCCGACACCCCCCCCCCGGCGTTCGGGGCGCAATCGTAATTAAAAGAGAGAAAAAAAGCACCCGGTAGATCAGTCGGGGTAAAGGAATATCCAGCTCTAGCCAGCTCTAGACTGGCTATCCAGCTTAGCCAGTCTAGGAAAAACTATTTGAAACTTACTTTTCCATTTCCTGAACAAAATTTTCATTAAAAATATAGAGATTTGGTTCATCATCAGAAACAACAGCTTGCTTCTTTTTGGGTTTAATTGAAGGTTTAGCAGAATAAATAAAATAAAAACTCAAAATTATTAAAAGAAGAAAATAAAATTTTCGAGACATTCAAAATTCTTTTTAAATAGTTATATTTAAATATTGAAGCTAAAAATAAAAATAATTAAAATAATTCTCTTAAAAGTTAAAAATAAATTTAGAAAAACAAAAATATCTAATTTCAAATGAAAATTTCAACAGAAAACATTTTGCCAAAAAATTAGGAAATTTTTAAGTCTCCGTTAATTATTGAGTTGTAAAAGTTATTAAACTTTTATTGCCGTAACTATGTATGGTGCTTAAGAAGTAACAGTAACTAAAAATAATTGTAAACAAAGATAATACAATAAGATAAAACAATAGGGATAAAACCAAGTTGATGGATCACAAGAATAAAACACATAAACAGAATTCAAGATCTGCACCAGGGATTTTACGGGTTGAGAAAAATGTCGGGCCGGGTTTCGGGTCGGGTTTCCAAAATTTTTCTCGGATCGGGTTTCGGGTTGACCAAAAAGTCGGGTCGGGTTTCGGATCGGGTTTTCAAAATTTTCTTCGGATCGGGTTTCGGGTCGAAAAAAACCAAAATTTTGAGAATTTTGGAAGGCCAAAAAGCCAAAAATCTTCCCTTCTCAGCGCCGCAGGCGAAAATTTTGAGAATTCTTGAAGGTCTGAAGCCAGATTTCTTCCTTTTTCAGCGCCGCAGGCGAAAATTTTCAGAATTTTGGAAGATCATTAAGCTAAAAATCTTCCCTTTTTCTGCGACGCGGGCGAAAATTTTGAAAAAACTCGGGTCGGGTTTTGAAAAATAAAAATTCTCGGGTCGGGTTTCGGGTCGGGTTTTAGAAAATTTCTCGGATCGGGTTTCGGGTATCGGGTCGAAAAAAAGGCCGGGTTTCGGGTTTCGGGTATCGGGTTTCGGGTAACCCGTGACATCCCTGATCTGCACGCTTTATCTTCCTTAATTAATACTAAATATCGGGGATTACTTAAAAATATGGGGATTATTTTAGAGGCTTAAAATCTTTTCCCGTTTTTACCGTGCTTAGCCATTGATTTACAAAATATAAATCAATGCCCAGAGTACACCGCGAGGAGGTACACAGTTGTAAACGGGCAAACCTTGTACTCCACCACTTCCGTAGGACTAGGTTGCCCAAGCCCGAAGCAGGCAGTGGCTAGCGACCTACTCAACCAAGACAACAATTGCAACAATTGTGGCAGTGGTTGTAAGAAGCGGGTTAGGTTCAACTAGGTTGCCCAAGCCCGAAGCAGGCAGTGGCTAATTTTGCCTAACCTAGCCGGGTAATAGCTAGGTTGCCCAAGCCCGGAGCAGGCAGTGGCTAACTAGACCCAGCCCTTTGGTTAAGGAAACACCGTCTGCACAAAAAGTGTCGACTAATGAATACAACTTAACACAAAGGGGCCACGTATCGCACTAGTTAACGTAGACATAGCTAGGTTGACCGAGCCCGGAGCAGCCAGTGGCTAGCTAGAACTACGCAACTATTGCTATCAAACTAGGTTGCCCGAGCCCGGAGCAGGCAGTGGCTAGCTTGACCGTCATCTGGCCAACTAAACTGACTCTAATGGGGGCTTTTATACTATCACTGTAGTGGGATTTTTCTAAAGCGATTTCCGCGTCACGTCATTATAGTACATAGAGCGTATTATTTTATATTATTATGAAGCTGATTACGTAATTTACACACACGAACTTTGATTTTAAAAACTCGATTTCAAGCAGTCTATTACCCGCAATCGCTAGTTCCGAAAAATTTTTGGCACTGATAAGTAAAATACTAATATAATTTTCTTAAAACAAAATCTAATTAACAAATTATTTTTTTAAGTTATTGGACAAAGTATTTGCTGATCCAGAATTATCAAAATATTTGGTAAAAGAAAAAAATGAGGAATTATTTTTTAATTTTTTTTTCAATTTTTAAAGGTAAGAATTGAAGATGATAAAAGTATGGATTAATTATTATGGAGGATAGAAATTTAAAAATGAACGCAGAATTGACTAGAACTGTAAATTGGTTAGGTCTTTAAATCAGGGTGGCATTTTTCAATTCATAAAAATATGGTGCAGCCACTTAGATATTTGGCAAAAATATGGTAAAATCGCTCAAAATGGCTTTATTTTAATAAAAAATAATTAAAATTTTGAATTTAAAACTCTGCATATTCTTCACTAGTTTTAATTGAATTGAGCAAATCAAGATCATAAATAGAGAGATCAAAGTTATGTCCAAATAGGCTTGCCGATTCAGTAAATATATTAAAAAACCACCATGCTTCAGATCTGTAAGGAAAAGAAAACTGCAAATTTATTCCTCCTATTACTTGATAGATTTAGAATTTTTTAAATAAAAGAATTCAAATTTTATTTTAAATGAACCCAGCAAAATTAGAAAAAATAAAAGGAAATTTAAATAAAAATTTAAATTTAATTACAATTTACATATATCAAAGCTCAATTTTTTGATATGTACAGTCACCAATATTGAATTATCAAAAAAAATTTTTTAACAATTTAAATTTGTATATTAGATATTTGTCATTAAAAATATCTCATTTATTTATTATTTTTCTCAAATTGAATTAAAGTTGTCGCTTTTTTAATTCTACGGCCAGGAGATTTAACTGATGAAGATCGAGAGTCTACAGATAAATGTTGACGCATAGCCGTGCTAAGAGATGTACCATTCAAAGTTAAATTATTTAAATGGCGAGGTGAAGACGGCAATGAGAGGGCAAAATTATTTAATTCTTTAAAACAAATAAAGATTAAGAAATTTAAATTAAAATTTACCCAATTTTCGAAATTGCCTCTTTACTGCATTTATTGTACTTTTTCTAACAGGAACAGTAACTGAAAAAAGTAATTCTATTAAAGCAGGGCCCAATCGAGAAAAAATTAAATGTAAGTACAAAGAGTTTAATTTGGAAGTACATAGAGGGAAAATTTTCAAAATCTAAGTACGCTACTATTCTCGGTCAAGTTCCCTCATAAATTGTCTTTTAGAGCCGCAGGAAATTTAGAAAATTTTGGAAGGCCTTAAAAAAATTTTTATTCTAGTTAATTTCAGCTCATTTTCAAAAAATTAAAGAGAAAAATTACCGAAATTAGAATTTGGAATTTCTGATATATCAAAACAACTTTTATCAGGTAGAAGTGGATCTGTTACCCGCAGAATTGAGCTGTTTTTGGTTATTTTGGTTTCGTTGTTTGGATGTTTTTCGAAATTGTCGTAGGGAAAACTGATTGAATAACGAACGTTTCCAGGAAGTCGGTCTACTGATTGTTGTTGCATTTGAACTTGTTGATGTTGATGGCCCGCCACTTCTATTAGATTGGACGGTGAGAGAGATGTTTTGCGCCTCAGAAAATGGAAAAGATGTTTGGAATATTTTTATTAAAAATTATTTTTTAAAATTAAATTATGATATAACAATCAGAGAATCATCCAAACAAAAATATTCTCACCGGAACATCGGTTAGTATAGGATCCAACATTTGCATATCAACAGTAGGAGGGACTTTTTGGTAGCCATTTCTAAGCATCCAAGTACACATTTGTTGTCCAATTGTTGAAAGACCCCTTTCAGCAATTAACGCTTTAAGATCATTTGGTTTACTTTCCTCAAAACGACAAGAAGATATTGAGACATACTTTAAGAAAAGGATTTTTTGATTAATCTATATGATCATACTTGAGTACAATCACGTTCAGGTTTTCTTCCATGGTAGTTTAGTCTAGTTCCCGCAGTTGCTAGTCTTTCCAATTCAGTAATTTCCTCGCGTTTTTGGTCATTACAAATTTCAACCAAAATTATAGAAATTGGTGAACGAGAAGCAAAAATAATTGCCTAAAAATATTTTTATTATTAGAATCTTTGTTATGAAGATTAAGTAATAATTTTTAGATAATAATCTATTTATTTACTTGTACAGTTTCTTTAAGATCATCAAAAACTCCTCTAGTTATAATTACAAGAACAAAATAATTGGGAGCATTATAATCAGTTATAGTTTCCATACCAGAAGATAAAGCTGGAGAAGCTCGGGAAAGAGAATTTTGTGCCAATCTTTTGAAAATATAAAATTAAAAAAATTAAATAGACAAACTTTGCCACATAATAAATAACGTGAGATAAATGTGCCATATTTAATGGTTGGACATTAACAAATGACGTTTTGAAGGCAGAGAAGACTGAAGAAAGGCCTCTACAATAAGGGTCGGTTTCTAAATTCTAAAAACAAATAAAGAATATTTTAGTTAAAAGTATATCTGACCAGACAAAATTCTTGAGACTCTCTAAATTGAGGAGGAATTTTAGCACCCAACCCAAAAGCAGCATAGGAATTGGAACTAAAAAATAAATTTTTAAAAAATAAATTTTCTTCTTCAAAACCTTTGGAATTCTCTCAAAGGCTCTCCAAAAGCAGAAATAGATAATTCAACATCACTCACATAACGCCTCAAATTATTTTCATCTACAGCCGAATCCGAACGAGAAAAATCAACAGCAAATGCTAAATTAAGAAAAGAACCAGCAAAAATATATTCCAAAAATGAGGGATTATAAGACTTAAATAAAAGGGGGAAATATTCAATTTTCTTAAAAATTTACTTGATGAAATCGACAAAGTTCAAAAGTTCCAGCACTCTTTTTTCTATTTCTGTTACCTTCATAACTAAGCTAAAATATATACTAAATAAATATTAAATAACACAATAAACAAACAAAATAAATGTTTTCGAATCCTTGCCCTCTCTGTAATTTATTAAAATCTGTTGTGAATTCACCCAAAACTTGGGGAGGGGAATCTGGCAATTTTGATTGATCTAATTCTTGTAAACATCTAAATCTTAATTGTTGATTTCCTACACAAATTTCTGATGATTGCAAAGTAAAGGTTCTCCAAATAATCCTTCCAGAATTCCATTTTAGACTTTCACTTCGATAAATTAATGAATCTGGATAAAAGAAAATAATAAATTGGGAAATTGTTTATTATATACAGAATTTCAGGGCTAAAAATTATATCTTAAATTGAGAAATATTAGCAGTAGGGTTGTTGTTTTCGAGTCGGGCCGACGTTCGAGTCATTTTTTGGGCCGTATTTTTATCGGACCGGGCCGACCGAGTCTTTTTCGGGCCAAAATTCGATGCTCGACTTGATCTTTCGGACCGGACCCCCAACCCTAATTGGCAGTTAAATATGCTCTTTAAAGCTTTGTTTCCATTAAATAACCCTTATAAAATCTATAAAATCTATGAATACATAGTATCATTTAAAATTATAATTCTTTTAAATTATTTTTTCTACTTTTATTTTTTACTTTTAGTTCCGCTAATTTCTGTAGGAGAACCAGAAATAGATATTTTCCTTTGTCCATTACTAGTATTAGCATTTAATTCATCTTCAATATTATTTCTTCTTTCAAATTCAATATTATCTTCACAACCCCCATCAATTGGAAGTCGATAAATTTCGAAAAAAATCTTTAAAAAATTTATTTTTTAAAATTTAATTATTATTTCTACTTGTGTTGTTGCATTAATTCCTTTTTTATATAAATTATTAGCTGCAAATTGAAGAATTATTGCATGGGTTTTTGGCCTTAATGTACATGAAAGGATGGCCTAGAAAAGTTTTAAAAATAATTTTTGTGGAGAAATAATAAATTAATAAATAATTGCTCCATTCACATTAAATAGGTAACTCAATTAAGAGATATAGGTAAACTAATAAATAATTTATTATATACCCTTTTACTTAGTTTCAATTATTGAAAGAATTTTTTAGGGATATCCAAAATATTTTTTAATTTAATTTTTTCATTTAGTTAAAAAGAAGAATTTTAAAAATTGGAGACTACCTACATTCTCTATACAAATATTTTAATAAATAAAATGTAAAAACAACCTCAGCAATCTCTTGTCCAGTCCCGTCATTACTAAAAATTTTATTTTACATTTTTTAGTTATTTACATATTAAATAAATAAATTTACATTAATTTTCTTTGTATTTTTCCATTTCTAGCACAAACTAATTCCGAAACAGAAAAAACACAATAACCAAAACTTTTTGCTTCATTTTGTGTTTCAAGTAAATCACAAATATCTAAACGTAAATATTGCTGTCTTTCTAATTGAAATTCAATTGCAAAAACATTTGGTAATTCAAAATATTTTTTGCCAAAACCCGAATTTAATAATTCACTTGCTGTTGTCTAAAAAATATTTATTTTTTTGAATTAGTTACCGTAAATGCTCCAATAGAAGCCCTGGGTCTATTTTTCAATGGGTTGCATTGGGTGAGCTTCTAATGAGGCATGGGCTTCTATGAGGGCATCAATACCCACATTGGGCGAGGTTCTAATAGGGCATGGGCTTCTATTGGAGCCGGGCTTCTATTAGAACATTTACGGTATTTAATTTATCTAAAATAATTATTTAATTTCTCTAAATTATTTACCACTTTCCACGGCCCTCTTTGTGTTTCTTCACTTTCAGAAAAAGCACAAACAATACTAGAACCTCCATTTTCTGTTTTTCTTGTTCCAATAAATTCCCTAATATTTTTTAAAATTTTATTTCTTAATTATTTAAATACCTTAATTTTAAATGAATATCTAAAATTTCTCTTTGATTATTTCTTTTTCCTTCATCTTGCCTTAAATTATTATTTATTTATTTTAGTTTTTTATTTTTTATAAAAAACTTTTTGCTTCTTTTAGGTGGTAATAATGGAGGCATTTTTGTAGCTCTTCTAAATTCTAAGATCTGACGAAGTTTTGCCATATTCATTTTTAAAAAGTATTTTAAATAATAATTAAATACTCTATTTAAAATAAATATTTTTTAAAAAAATATTAATGAAAATTATTGTTAAAATAAATCTATCAAAAGAAAAATAGCTACAAAATAATTTTAAAATAAAATTAAATCTAAACTAAAACTACCGTATTTACTCGATTAATTCCCCCGGGGAATTATTTGAGTTTTGAAATTTGAACGTGTAGTAGGGTATTCAGGATGGGGAATTATTTTTTCAACTCATTCCTGGCATGGGGAATTATTTGAGGGTGGGGAATTAATTGAGTAAATACGGTAAATTAAAATAATCTCTCTTAATTTGTTGTTGATCTTAATTCCTTAATCAACGAAATTAAAAATTTTTTTTCGATAAATAAATTTAATTAAAAAAATTTTTTGGGTTTCTTCTTTCCTAAACTTAGCCAAGTTTATTTTAAATATGTATAATTATATTTCTAAATGAATTTTGATAAATTATTTTTTTACTATTAGAAATAATATTTTCATAAAAATATTTGCATTAAAAATATTTAGCAAATTTATTTAAAAAAAGAATTGAAGAGAATTATCTAAAATATTATAAAAGAAAAAATTTTTGTTCCTTCCTTTTTGCAATAAAAATAAAAACACCTTAGAGAAGGATATCTCTCCTCACCCTCCCCTCACCCTCGTCATCTCTCTCTTTAATAATTTTATTTTTTTTTAAATTCTTTTGTGTTAAAGGTTTCTAGTATTTCACAAACAAATATTAACTACCTATATCATCAGAATATTTTTAAAAGAACACCCCTCCCCCCCCCCCCCCCCAATCCTTTAAAAATGTGTGAATTCCCTCTAAAGGTGTGTGAATTTATCCATTATATACTTAAAAGCTTTGAAAAGGGAAAAAATTCCGATTATCTAGAAATTGGACGTTTCTTGGACGTTTTATTTTAATTTTTAAAACAGTTTAAGAGCACTTTTAAATTTCAAAAGAAGGTGAGAAA
This sequence comes from Meloidogyne enterolobii, assembly GCA_963681835.1. Lineage (NCBI taxonomy): Eukaryota > Metazoa > Nematoda > Chromadorea > Rhabditida > Meloidogynidae > Meloidogyne > Meloidogyne enterolobii. Next base: position 1,423,130 of record CAVMJV010000064.1, read on the forward strand.
ATTTTTGAAAAATAAAATATTTACTTAAAAATTAAAAGGAAAGTAAAAAATATTTTTGTCTAGAATATAGAGAAAATTATGAATTTTAGAAAATAAATACCTAATTCTTTTAATTAATTTTTTATTAAAAAATTATTTCAAATAAATATTTAAATTAATTCAAAATAATTTTCTAAATATTTATTTTCTTCTAAATATTTAAACTTTTTATTTAATTTTAAGATATCAAGGTTTCAAATTCCAAAAAATTCCATTAAAGAAAATAAAACGAAAACTTTTCTTTCAAAATAAAAAAAGGAAAGGGATTAAAAAACTTAAAATAAATTTGTAGAAAAATAAATTATTTAATTGAATACTAATTTGTAATTTAAAAGATTAAAAAATTATTTAAAAATAAATTGATAGTTTTTCTGATTAATATTTTCTTATGGATTTTTAAATTAAAAAATAGAATCTTTTTTAGAATATAAAATTAAATAATTAAATTTCAACAAAAGAACAGAATAAAAACTAAAAGTTTTTAAACCTAAAATTATGACATTTTTATTTAAAAAAATAATCTATTTTTTTATTACATCATAATACTTTATTTGAAAATAAAATAATTGTTTCAATAAATAAAAAATGAGTAAGAGAAGTAAAAAAAGTTAAAAGCCCAACAAAAAACAATAAAAATTTAATCTTCATAATTGACACATTTTAAAATTATTATTTTTTTATTCAAAAAATATAAAAGCTATTTAAGTGGAAAATTCATAAAAATAATTTTTGTGGGTCTGTTATTTTTTAGAAGAATTTTTTGAGGAGGAAATAAAATTAAAAATCTTATTACTCACATTGCCTATTTTTGTCTAGCGATTAAGAGATTGAAAAGTTATACATAGTCATTAAATCGTTACAAAAATTTAATAGAAGCTTGAACAGCGAGATAACTTTAGATAAAAACAAATAATGATAGATAACAAAGTAATAATCTACACAAATTTATATATAAGAATGATTATTTTTTGATAAATTAATTTTTTAAATACGATACGAAGTTTTTATCGGTATTTATCGGTAACGGTATTACGGTATGGAATACGGCGCGATACGAAATTCCGGTCTTTAATAAAAGTATTACCTATTTAAAATTTTTCTGTTCTGCTTATTTTTCTTTTATCCTAAGACTTATTAAAATCTTAAAAACATTATAAACTAGAAGGCATCAATACTTTTGGTGAGATAATAATTTATATCCTTCTTCTTTCGACATAAAAATAACCCATTGCCTAAACTACCCAAAAAAGATTTTTTTGTTTTTTGATAAAGCTTTTCGGACTTTTGCATCATAAGAATCCGTTGGGAATTTAAAAAGGGGTATAAAATGCTCAAAAATAAAAGGAAGAACAATTGGAATAAAAGAAAAGTTAATATATAATATTTGTTAGAAATGATAAAAACTGGGAAAGAATATGTAGAGTTATTAATAGAGATTAGAGAGATATAAATTATAAAATAAAAGAAATAATTTCATAATTTAGTAAAAATTATAACAACTCCTCGGAAAATACATGTTTTCGATACATTTGACAACATGTATACATATACTAGGGATGGGCCCGAGAGCCAAACCCCGGTCTTATTTCGAAGCAAAACCTGATCCGAAGAAAATTTCTAAAACACGATCCGAAATATGGTCCGACTTTTTTCTTGACCCGACCCATCCCTGGCATGTACAAAATCAGAAAACATTGAAAAATATAATAATTATGTTATTGTAATTTAACTTTTATTTGATTTTTTAAGAGATTAATTATGTTCCTATTTGAAAAGTGATTTAAATATTTGAGGATTTAATTTAAATTTTTTTATAAAATTAACTTTATGTAATTTAATTCTAAAAATCTTTAATAAACAAATTTTCTTAAAATTAAATATTTGTTTATAAATTAATTGGTTAATGTTTTAATGAAAATTAAATTAAACAAACAAGGATTGAATTTCGATATTAATGGACAAATACAGTCATCGACATAAAGATATGGGCAAAAGTATAGGTATCACGACTTTTGCGCCGAGAACATTTGCGCCGCCATTATTTTGAAAAAATAATAACTACAATCGGACTTGTACCCCTTGATGACATTCAGGAACTGAAGGAAGTTAAGGAAGTACAATAGGTAATTCGAAGTTTTGTCTGGACTAAGTTTTGTCATTCGAAGTTCTGCCCCTCACCCAAACGTTTTTAAGCGTGGCGATCCTTTAACAGGGCGATCCTTTATAAAACGATCCTTTGTATAGAAACCGTTTAAACTGGGAATAAGAAAAAACCTATGAAACTGATCAAAATGATCAGCAATGCAAGAAACGTAACGAGAAAATTTATTTTTCTTCTAGCTTATTTTCTCATGCAATTGTTCAAATAAAGAAATAAAATGCGAATTTATTTGCACGCGTTGAACTGAGACCAAAGCGATTCGAAAAACGAATTAAAAGAACCCTATTGTTTTTGTTCCAATTTTCTAGTGGAAGATTAAATAATAATAGACTAAAAACTATTTTAATAAATTTTTAATTATAATATTAAGCCCAAAATTAAAAAAAAATAAATATAAAACTTTTAAGTTGAAAATTCATTATCAGTACCCATTTATGCCATTTCATCATTTTGTATATTTATTTCCTTTTCTTCAATTCTTTATTCATTTTTCTTCTTTTTGACTTCCAATTTTTTCATCAATGGGGCCAATTGTTTGTATTGTTCATTATCTTCAACTATTTAAAAATCAGGGTCATTAAATAAGCCAGAAAATCGTTGGTCAATTAATAAATAATTCGATGAATTATTCTAAAAAATTTTTTTGAATAAAAGTTTCAAAACCACTTTTGAAAACTCTCCAGATTATTCTACTATAAAACTAACATCTGACTGCAATCTACTTGCCAATTCTCGATTGAGTTTAGATAATATATGTAGCAGAAGTTGTACACTTCACAAATGAGACTTGACGTTCTTTTTACAATTTTTCTTTCAAATAAAATTAAATTTAAGATGTGTTTTTGTCTACAAATTATATGTACATATATCTTTAATAAATGATCTTGTTATTTTATTCTACACTATTTTAAAGAAGTTTTTATTAAATTTAAATAAATATTAATGTTTAAATTCTCCAAAAAATTTACATAAAACAGAAAAACATTTTCCTTTAAACAATTTTTTCCACGTCTAATAATCAATTTATTAAAGGCCAGTGAGGGGGGATATAGAAAAAAAATCCCAAGAAATAGTAGAGGAAATGTAAAATTAAGAGGGAAAAATTAAAAAGGAGGGATAAAGTGCAAAATTTAAAATTTTTAGTCAATAAAAAATTTTCCCTCTTAAAAATTTTTTTCTTTCTTCCCCTCCTTTTAATTTTTCTCTCTTAATTTTTCATTCACTCTACTTCTTGGGATTTTTTCCCTCTATCCCCCCTCACAGGCCTTTAATAAATTGATTATTAGGTGTGGAATTAAATAAAATTAATGTAAATTCATTTGACATACATATAGCCATTTAACATAAATATTTATTTATTATTTAATATTTTATAAATTAAAAATTTTAAATTTAAAAATTAAAATTCCCAGTCGTAAATGTTTGCCCAACTTAACAATTGTAAAAAAGGCAAAACAAAAATACATATGTATGATAAGCCAGAAACTAAAACTTTTTTTAGATAAAAGGTGAAAATATAAAAAAAATATAAACAGGAAAACATTAATTTTTTAAAATTTATTAAATATTCTAAACCATTTAAAGCTATGCAGGAGGTTACATCTCTCCGATTTACATCTCACATCAGAAGGAAAATAAATTGTTCATATTACCTAATTTAAAATTTAGCAACATATTGTTAAACTTAGCGGAAAAGTTTTAGAAATTCAAAACGAATTTAATATTATTAAGTTTAATTTAAAAGAAGAAAAGAATAATTATGAGGCTTTAGAAATTAAATTGAAAAATATGGAGGGAAAAAATAAAAATTTTTCCCTTTAAATTCCTCTAAAAAATGGCATCTTAGGGGATGTAAACCACGTAAAACCCGAAAACCCCTCTTTCGGGATCAGGTGATGTTCGAGAGTGAAAAGTGATGTTCGAGAGTGAAAAAAAGCCGAGACCGGGAATTAACCCCGAGACCGAGAGTCGAGTCAGAGAGCTCAAAAACCCGGGAAATTTCACGACTCGGGAACCGAGACCGAGAGTCTATAACATCATAGTGTTTATTTATCATCTTAATACATATTATTAAAATCTTTGAATTGGAAAATAAAATTATTTATATTTGGTCATATTAAAGTTTTTCTAGAAAATCCGATACGGTTTTGGCCAATCCCGATTCCGAGGTCGGTATCGGGATCGGTATCATCATTCAATAATACCGATACTGATTTTATTTGTTAGGTCGGAATCCCGATACCTGCCAACTCTAATAAAAACAATATATATTTTTTTAGATTAAATGAAAAAATTATTTATTTTAAAAATATTTTTATTATTATTTTTAAATATTTTTTGTAAAGAAATTATTGAGAGTGGGGAAATGGAAAAATTAACAAATTTATTTATTGAATTTCTTTCAATTGATTGTAAAGATGAAATTCCTACTGAAGATTTAACTATTGAATCAATGAAATTTAATTATAAACAATTTCTAGATTCTTTAATTAATTCAGGTATGCTGACTTTAAATTATCTCTTATTGTAGTAAATCCACTCACTTCTCGTCAATTTTCTTAATTTTGTAATGGGACTTGCTTGAAAGTGATACTGATAGATTAAGTGATGGATTATTTAGAGTTTTTAATAGTTTTTAGTCCTTGCAAGTTTTGTTTTTTTCTGAAATTTTGTTAAATTTGCCCATAATTAAGAGGGTGTATTCTAGACGGAAGAGATTCTAGCACTCGAACCATAATAAAGAAGCTTGTAATTATTCTAACTTTTAATTAAATTTAAAGTTCCAAAATCCATCTTTTAAATACTAAATATTTATTAAAAAATATTTAAAAATTAAGATTTTGTTAAAAGAAATAATTTATTTAATACAAACTTCTCTGAAAAATTTGATGAATTTATTAATGAAAGTACTAAAATACAGGGTGCGGCAAATTAAGCGCGCGTTTATTTTTTGCCATAACTTTCTTCAATTTTAATGAAAATTGATAATTCTTTTTTTGTTTTATTCCCAACACTTTAGGAAACTTGCTGATACCAAATATTAAAAATTTGGTTCACTGTTGGCAAAGATAATCGAGTTCGATCGTCTGGAAAATTTAAAAACATTTTTTATGCCAAAGTTTAATTGATCATAACTTCGTTCAAAATCGTTCAATACCAATGATTTTGGTACTAAACGACTCATCTCGTTCAGGAGCATCGAAATAGCTTATAATCTCATTTTTGAAAATTTTACACAAAAATTTTATTTTTATCAAAATTATTTTAATTTATCATTCAGAGGACCGTATCTCATTCGATTTTTGTCTTAGCCCCATGATTTTTATGTCATTCGAATCAGAATGAAGAGCTGATTCGAATGATATAAACATTTCCAATATTAAAATCCCAGCCTTGAATCTAGGCCAATTTTTATCCAAAAAATTCTGCTCAAACTTTGAGGGAAGTTTACTCAGAGTAAACTTAAAATTAAAAAGCAATTTTGGTATCAGCAAGTTTCCTAAAGTGTTGGGAATAAAACTAAAAAAGAATTATCAATTTTCATTAAAATTGAAGAAAGTTATGGCAAAAAACAAACGCGCGCTTAATTTGCCACACCCTGTAAAAGAACGTTTAAAACAAATAAATAATTCAAAAAAAGAATTTTGTGTTTTACATTGTTTTATGGAAAATTGGGTGAAAAATAAAATACTTTTAAGTAATGAATTATGGAGGAATGAAATGATGAATAGTAAATTTACTGAAATTTTGAATATTGTTAGTTTGTATAAATAATTTAAATTTTAATTTAAAAATAAAATCGTAAATAGAAAAACAAGTTGAGTGATATTTTTGGTATTCGGGTCCTCGGCCTGGGTTTGGAATAAACTGTTAGCTTTAAAGTACTTTTTTTAAGTTTTTAAAATTTCAAAAATTTTTCCAATAAGCTAACAGATTATCCCAAATATGAAAATAGTTAAGTGCAGAAATATACAAAAAAGAACCGGATTCCCCGATCAATTCAAGGGATATAAAATATTTTCAGGATGATCCAATGATTTTTGACTGCGATAACAAAGAAAATATTGATGAAGTTATCAAAATGTTTAAAGAAAAAGCAAATGATAAACAAATGGATGCTTTACATTATTCAACAATAAAATATTTAATTGAAAATTCACAAAAAATAAAAGACTTCTTTGAAGAGTATGCAAATACAGAGGATGAAGAAGATGCTAATAAATCAAAAAATCGTTTATACAGTTTAATAGGAAATGAATTGGGAAATTTGCAAATTGAATATCCTATTTTGATTCCATTTGGTTTGATATTTTATTTCGAAAGTTTTAAAATTAATTTTTAAAAATGTTTATTTTTTCTGTTTATATTTGAAAAATTTAAAAAAGATAATATTTTTTAAAATGGGTGACGGCGCTCCGACACGGGCACAGTACCCAATTGCACAGTAACAATTACACAGACGAAGTTATTGAATGAGCCTTGCGTTTATTTGGAGAGTTTCCCGAATAAACAGGTCGTTTTGCGAATAAACAACACTTTACTGTGAAATTGTCCTCTGTGCAATTGTCTTACTGTGCAATTGGATCACTGTGCCAGTGTCGTGCAACCCCTCAGATTCACTAATAAATTTTTGTTAACAATTTAAGGTAAAATGGGATCTAATTACCAATGGTATTTATATAATAAAATACTTTTATTAGAAGAAAATAATGAAGAAGAATTGTTAACAAACGAAGAATTAGAAAAGAGTATAAAGGCAGAAATCAGAATTAATGCTTCTCTTTTATTAGCAACTTTTGAGAGAATTTATGATCAGTTAGAGGGAGAATTTGATGATAAAACAAACGAAAATTATTTAAAATTAAAGGAAATAATCAAAAATATAAAAAAAGAGTTTTTTGATTTGATTAAAAAAAGAATTGAAATTGCTAATTGTTTTATTTGTGTATATACAAGTTTAATTGATGATGTAGATTTAGATGAAGGTTTAGATGACGAAAAAATTGAAACTTTAATTGAAAAATTGGAAGAAATGGTATTTAAAGAAACAATTAAAGTATGTGAAAATAGTTGGGCAACAAAAGAAGGAAAAGAACAAATATTAAAAAAACAAAGAAGGATTATAGAAAATGAACATTTAAGTGATTTAAGACATTATTTAGAGAATAATCAAAAAGAAAAAGAAAAATTAACAAAAAGTTTTAAAAGCAAATTTATATTGGGCAATTTAATTATAGATAACGAGAGATTTTTTAAACTAAATTCGGAGTTAAAATTATTGGATATATTAGAAGGTATGGAAATAATAAAATAATATGTACATTGGAATAATATTAATAAAAATAATCTCCCATCTTTTCGAAGGTGGCACGGCACAATCGGTTTGAATACATTCCAAGATGGTTCAATTCCATCTCCCGTCCAATGATTTCTCCATGGTACAAATACAGTACAGCTAATTCTCTTTATAAATTATTCATGGTACTACATACTAGTGTTATTCACGGTACCGTATTACGGCGGTATTTTTCGGTAATACCGCGGTATTTTTACCGAAATACCGATACCGAATACGGTACCGCACAATTTTTAGAAAATCGGTATTTTTTCGGTATCGGTATTTTACCGAAAATACCGATACCGAAAAATCGCGTTTGAATAACACTACTACATACTGACCTCAAGACCAATAATTTAGTAAAGAGTAGACAAATCCTTATTTAAAAATAATAACGTGGTAAATCCAGGCATTTTGCAAAAAAGAATAATTGTACAAATAATTTTTAATGGTTGATGATTAGGAATTAATGTGTTTAAAATTAAAATCAATTTTTTTAATGTTCTTTAAAATTTAGACTTCAAAAAAGATGAAATATTATTAAAGCAAAATTATTTAAATGCTTTTACGTTAAATGATGAAAAATCAAAGAAAATAAATAAAATGACTGCAAATTTTTTAGTTTGGGGTAAATTAATAGATGGAATTGTTAATTCTAAAAATTGGAAAATGAAACATATTCAAAATGATTATATAAAGTATTTCAATGAAACTAAACTTTTAGTTAATAAATATTATTGGGGATTTTATTGTACTATTTTAGAAGAATTAAATGAACAAAAATATTACAGATCACTTAAATTAATATTAGATAAAATTGAAACTGGCAAATGTAATGATGGAAGCATAATATCTGTAACTATTTAATATAATAATTTAATATTTCACCACATATAAAAGAACAAAATTATCTTCCACTTTTTGAAAATTTACTAAAATTAACGAATTCCAAGTTCTGCCATATATTTGGGTAATTTTCGTGGCATATTTTCAATTGTTCCGTTCCATCTCTAGAGCTCTTTGCTAGAATAAATTGTAAAATTATTTAAAAATTAGTCGATTACGAGAGTGACGTTAATAATTGAAGATGTTTAGTCCCTTCAATTGAGAGTTGAAAAAATTTGATTTTATGGCGTGTCGACGCAGAAGACCCACAGACAAAGACCATTTTTCTTACTTTTATTCCATTGTTCTTTCATATTGGGTCCTTACCTATGGCCTTTTTGGGAGTTTTTGTTGCTGCGGAGTATGCCGATCATGCCCATTGTAGCGATAATAGAAATAGGTCTATGTTACTAGTACAGAACCCAGAGACCGTTGGGGGCTTTGTACAATCGTCTCGCCAACGCCCTTAGGAAAAGGCGGTGATTAAACCTAAAAACTAATTCTCAGCTTATGAAATTAAAATTTTGAATAACTTAGGTGAAAAAAGTACTCGACATCGACGATGTAGAAAATTCAACAGATGATTTAACCACAGATGACCTAGATGACCTTGAAAAAAGAATTAAAGAAAAACATTTAACTACATTGGAAGTTTTTATAAAGAATGAAAATTTCAAAAAGAATTTGGCTATTAGTAAGTTACTGGATGCGGAAGGGGTTTTCCGTGCTAATTTATTTTAACTCGTGTATTGAACTGTAGACAATTTAACAGAAAACTTTAGTTATTAGTTCATAGCAGATGATCAAGGCTATCTAGCTTCAGCTATCAGGCTAACATTCGGAACTTTCTTATATTTATTAATTTAAGGATTAAAAGAAATGGGAGAAGAAAAATTCAAAAAAGAGCTAAATTTGTTTATCGAACATAAAAATATACATAAATAAAATATATGAAATTATAAGTAAAATAGATGTTAGAACAGAAGAAGAACGTAAAGCTCAGGACGATGAATATTTAAAAACCATTGCTTTATGGGATGAAGAACCATCAAAGGAAAATAAAGGAAAAGGAAAGAAGATAAAAGAGAAAGGAGGGAAAGGAGGGAAAGCCGATGAAAAATCAGAAAATCCAAAAAAGAATAAAAAATCCTCAAATAAGAAAAATAAAAATAATAAAGAAAGTACTTCTACAAGCAATATAGAAGAAGAAATAAAAGAACAAAATCAGAAAACAGTTGAACAAACAATTGAAATAAAATCAGAAATTGTTGAGGAAAAACAAAAAATAAAGGAAAAGCCTCCTCCTCCTAAAAAGCCAAAAAAGAAAAAATTAATTGGAGGAAATAATGAAAAACAAAAAAATATTTCTTCTTATTTTACTTCAACATCTTTAAATGAATTAAAATTAAAAATTTCAGAATTTACAAATGAACAAATAATTAATAAATTTTATTTAGAATTTATCGAAAACCCTTCAATAGAAAAACGTTATTTAATTGATATAGGCATTATTATTAATGAAATACATAAACGTTTTATTGCATTTAAACAATTAAAAGAAATATGGCCATTAATTTATAAAGAATTATTTGGAGGAGAAATTTTTGAAAAAATGTCAAAATGGATGGAAAATTTAACAGAAGATGATCAGAATAAAGTAATTAATTTATTAGATAAATATCTAAGTAGAAAAGGTGGTAACCGAAGAATATAACGTCTAAAGGAGATCTTTAGCCAACAAATTAAACCAGAACCCGAGAAATATCTGTGAATGAGTATTGAGTGTTTGGGCTGCCTACCGTTATGGCTATCCTCAATTATTTATTTTTTATGAGTCAAAATTTTCCGCCCAAATCACTCACTGTCTAATTTCAACACAATTTGAGAGGAATAAAATTAACTTGTCTATTATTCGTCTTAGTCTCGAATTAATTATTTTTAAGGTTTTGGGAAATACTCCAATTGAATTGTACAACCAACTTAAAGAATTGGTTTATTTAATTGAAGGAACGTGGAAAGTTGATAATAAAAATATTGAAGAAAAAAATATTTATTTTGTTATTCATCAATTACATTTACAAAAATTAGTTTCTTCGAGAAATATTTTATTTATTAAAGAAAAAAGTCAAAATTTAAAAGAAAATATTATTTCAATTCTTTTTGGAGTTGAAGAGTCAAAAGGGATTGAAGAATGGTTTAATAGAATTGATGAACAAATAAATGATTGGAATAAATTTAGAAATCAGAGGGATATTGGTACTAAATTAAATTAAGAATATTTACTAAATAAATAAAATACTTTTAATTAATTTTTAGTTTAAATTTAATTAGTAACAATTTTTAAATTTATTCGGTCATAGCTGGCTCATAAAACGGTCATAGCTGGTCATAGCTGGCTTCTTTTAACGGTCATAGCTGGCTTCTTGACCGTTAAAAGAAAACGGTCATAGCTGGCTTCTTTTAACCATTGGATAAAAATTAAAGAGATATTGGTTATTCTTATTAGACTGGTTGTTCTGATTTGAATTTTTCTGATCTGTCATTACCCCAAATTTATTCTAGGCCATTTAAGTTTTTTAGAGAAAGGATGTTGAAAGCGCTTATTTTGAAATGAGAATGAATACCGTAAATGCTCTAATAATTACCCTGGGTAATTATTGTTTCAACCTCGCTGGAGGGAGTAATTAATAGAGCGGGGGCAATTATTTGAGAGAGGGTAATTAATAGAGCATATACGGTATGTATGTACATATAATAAAAATACTCTAAAACGATTCTAAACAAAATTAATTTCAGATAATCAAAATATTGGAGAATATGGCCCAGCAAAATATTTAAATCCAGAATTAATTCAAAATTTAATATTTTCTGAGGAGAATGAAGAAAGTAATTATAATTATGAAATATTTGAATTAATTGAATTAAATAAAGAAAATGATAAAAATATAAACGAAATAATTAAAAAATTAAAAAATATATTAAAGAACTGGGCAGAAATATTTGAAGCTGATTATGAATTTTTGATTGGGGGATCTTTAATGTTGGAAGTAAATACAAAAAATTCTGATATTGACGCTATTTATGTTGTTAGAAAGAATACTGAATATTTTTGGGATGAAGAAAGAGAAGAAAATAATGATGGAACAAAAAAATTAAAAAGTAGAGCTACACAATTTTTTGGACGTTTATCTTCAAAATGTTTAGATAATAAAGAGAAAAATTGTTCTGATCAGTCTTTTTACTGTTATTTATGTTTACAGGTAAAATATAAATTTAAATAATATAGTGATAAAGCGATATAGTACTTAATTGTATGTATGCATAGTTATTAGATATTTTACAAGATTTATGGTTGGGTTGAAATATGAACTATAAATCTAAATATAAGTCTGACTCTTGTCCAGTTGTGTTTGATCGGATGTTCTTGTTCGGGATTTTTTGAAAAGTTCCAGTCCGGATGCGATTAAACCTAACTTACAGCCAGACAGGAAAATAAACGGTTAAATATTAAACTGGAACATAAAACTTAGATTTTAATCCCCAAACCTAGCTTGCTAAGAAAGGTCTATTGATGAAATCAAGCCTCCGTTCAATCTATCAATTTATAAATAAAAAACAATAATAAACATATCTACTAATTAAAATTTAGGATAAAGTTAGTAATCTAAAAAGAATTACTGAAATACGTGTTCCTTTATTGAAATTTAAATTTTATGGAATTGATATAGACATTAGTTATGTACAAATTCCTGAAGAGATAAAAAATAATGAAAATTGGATGGATAAAGCTTTAAATAATGCAGAAAATAATAGTTTAGGAAGAGTTTTTCCCTTATCTGGTTATAAATCGAATTTAATTATTAAAGAATTATTACCAAAAGAAGAGGAAAAAATAAAAATATATCGTTCGGCATTAATTTTATTAAAAATTTGGGCAGAAAGTAAAATACCTAATTTAGTAGAAAAATATTTTATTTTTTAAAAATTTATAGATAATTCTATTTATGGAAATCAATTTGGATTTTTGAGTGGTACTTCTATGTTAATTATGTTAACTAAAATTTATTTATTATATCCAAATACTTGTTCTGTTTTGGTTATAGTAGATAGATTCTTTCTTACATTTTTGACATGGTTAGTTTGGATAACTTTAATTTTTAAAGCAAAATTATTTATAAAGTAATCAAATTTAATTAAATATTTAAGTTTTAATTAGGTAATTATTTAAAAATAAACATTTGACTTTGATTACATATAGTGTCTGAAAAAGGATCGGTACAATAATATCTAAAGTGTTATTATAATTAGGGGCACAATAAGGAATTGTAAATCATCAAGAAAAATAAGTAGAGAGGATTTTTATGCATTAAAAAATGCGAAATATGCACTATAATATTCATAAAAATACCGAAATATACAAATATGAAAACATACAAAAAATGCAATTTACTCCTAAAAATTTAAAGTTATTTTTATTCAAAACAAAAAAAAACTTTTTTGCTAAAATTAAAAATCCTGTCTCTAAAGATAAGTATAGAAACAATTTTAATTTTTTAAGGAATTGGCCTAGACCTTTTTTTATTGATACAATAGATGGCAAGTTAACCCACAGTTGGAAAATTGATACAGAATTATTTGCAAGAAAGCGAACATTTCTAGATCAACAAGGAATTAAAGAAGATTGGGAAGATGTTGATAAAAAGGATAAAAAATATATAAAAAAGAAAAAAGAAAAATTAAAAGAAAATGAAAATGAAAATATTGAGAGATTAAAAAAACATTCAAAATTAATAATGCCAGTATTAACACCTGCATATCCACAACAGTCAAGTGCTTTTAATGTTAATTATTCAACAATGAAAATAATTAAACAAACAATTATTGAAGGTTAATATTTTGAAATCTAGGATCCTGGGATAAGAACTAACCCTCGATAATAATGTAAAGCATATAGCTATTTATTTTCTAAGGCTATGCAGTAGACCCCGTGGTGTAATGGAAACACATCAGTCCGGTCTACTGAAGATTCTGGTTCGCCCCCAGCCGATGACTAACCTTTTGCACTAGCTAAAAGAGAGCAATAGCTATAGCACAGCTGATTTACTATAACTTCTAATTACCTATAATTACTCGTTAATTTATGCTTGAATTTACTTAGACTCTACTTTAGTGTTTAAATAATAGCCTTGGTTTCTAGCATTGACTCCCTGATAATGATAAATTGCCAAAAATCTGGATTTTATTTTTGGGTCGGGAATCCTGATTCCAATTTCTACAGCAACTTTAATTTCTTTATAGGTTTTAAAGGAATAAGACAAATTCGTCGCCAATCATCCACCAATTTTAACAAAGGACTGAAACAATGGATTAACGGAGCTAATTTTGTTGATAAAGTACCTAATTTATATTTTTAATTTAAAAATTATTTTTCTTTTCAAAGTACAATCATTTTGTAACAATTATTTGTGTTGGAATTGATAAAAATATTGGAGAAGATTTTTGTAATTTTGTAAAAAATCGAATTAGAGTTGAATTAGTTTTGTCATTGGAAGCATATCCAAAATTAGAATATTCACATATTTCACCAAATAAATCAAAAAAAGGAAAATGTGAAAAAAGATTAATTGCCGGGGAAAAATTCAAAGATTTTGGGTAATTAATAAATAATTAATTTTAATTTTAAATTAAATTTAAAGGGAGGACAGTTGGTGTAAACAATGGATTGTTGGTTTAAATATGCCCAAATTATTTAATTATTCAGAAGAAAAAGCATCCTTAAATTATTATTTTTTAAAGTTTAGTGAAAAAATAGAAAAAAAATATTTAAAGGTAAAAATAAAAATAATTTTTAATTTAAAAATTTAATTTTATTCAGCTTAGAAAAATTGATAATGTAGCTCTTCATTTACGTTATACTGATATTCACGAAGCTAAGAAGTTTTGGAGAGATAATTAATGAGAGTTTATGAGTAGTATTATAAGTATCCCTACCCTTTTGTCTCTTTTTTGTCTCACCACAATTAATTAAACCTTTGAGGGGTGTATTCCTTTTGATCTAACTGCAAACCCGTCACTATGGGACGGGTTTGTGATTATTTCAAGAAATTTTGTCTCAAAGGGACGGGTTTAATTAATTGCGGTGAGACAAAAAAGAGACAAAGTAGTAGTACTATTTTTATGAAAATTGTTTTTATTTAAATGCTTTATAGATTTAACCCCACCCACGTATTTCCTGAAATAAAAAACCATTACTATCAGAGCCCCGCCATAATTAAACTCCATAAACTAAATTTTCCAAATTTTCCAACTTTTCCAAATTTTCCAACAATTTTCCAACGCAAAGCCATAAGGCTTTGCGTTGTTATGGCCGCGCGTTGTTTTGCGCTGTAAGCATTTATTATTTCAGGAAATACGATATGACTATTATTTATCTAAATTAACTACACCTTGGTTCCTTTAGATATTTTTTAGAAATGAGGAAATCTGATCATTATGTGTGCCTTTTGAGGAAAGTAAAGAAGGATACAATACATAATTACCTCAATCTTATACATATTTTTATTCATTTTTAAATTAAGTTGAAATTTTTTACAATTTTTCATTGATAAAACATTTTTCTATACATACTATCAATCAGTATCATTTTACTAACCAAGATACCTCTCTGCGTTATTTTGCATAATATTTATAAATTTTATGCACAAGCGCCTCGCTGATGCCTATAGGTTTACGTTGTTTGTTTTTTCCGAAAATTTTGAATTCACGAGCCAAAAATCGTCGAGAATTCGGGAATTTTGCTTTTTATGTGGGGGAATAGAAGTAATTACGAGGGGTTAAATGTACGAGAGGTTCTTAATTCATTAAGGGGTATTTAAGCGATATAAGTTTATCAAGGATAAAGAGATTTGAGGTAATAAAGATTTTTCTTCTTTTTTTTCTTCTTATCCCTGATCTGGACCTCGAAGTCTGGAAAGATAACTAGCTTAGGAAATATGAAAAAAGATAAAAGGGATATGGAATGATATCGTGGGATTAAGGAGGATTTGGAGTTATCTCTCTAAACCTTTCGATATCCTCATAATTATTCCTTTTTTTAGCGCCGCAGGCGAATAATTTTGAGAATTTTGGAAGGCCAAGGAGCCAGATTTCTTCCTTTTCCTGCGCCGCAGGCGAAAATTTTGTGAAAAGTAAAAAAGGGGCAATGTTGAAAAACCACTTAACCACATTTTACTTTGCACTTGTCTCATGTCCAATTGTCCTTTGTCATTAATGCTAACAAATATTTTATTTTAATATTTATTTCCTTAAAATTTTTAAGATAATTTAAAAAATGGGTACATTTACAATTAGCTATTTTCTCCGCAAATATTTTATTGAACGGCCAAAATGGCACTATCCTGTTTTCTTTGGTGCTTGTTATATCGGTTATTTTTTGGAATAAATTTACTTTTAATTTTTATTTAAAATTTAGGTTATCGCTATGCAATTTTTAAACGTCATCATCATTTAGCTTCAATGAAAGGACATACTAGAATGTACAAAAGTCGTAGAGAAGAAATTCTTCGTTGGGATCCACATGTCGATATTTGGACTTATTAAAGAATTTTTTTGAATTTTGTGGAGATTTTTTGGTAATTGTTAGGTATAAAATTTGATTTTTTAATGTAAAAATATTTTTGTTATGGATTTTTGAATTAAAAAATTTTATTTGTTTTTCTTTTGTAATTGTTTTTTCACTTTTTATTTATCAATTTTAAAAGCATTTTTATTTAAATTTTTTTTTGATTTAAATGTTGAAGAGGTGTGTGCTCGAACATAAATTCATTCTGCTGGCTTTTTCTCGATTGAACAGAAAACAACAAAATAGGGTTAGTCTTTAAATTTTTTATTTAGGTATGGTTTAGAATTTCTTTTAAAAAATAATTTCCTATCGGTTGATGATTTACAAATTAATAAATTATTCATTTAATATTTTATTGATTTTTTCCTGGAGCCGAATTTAGATTTTGAAATTTTATTCCATAAAATTTTTAAAATATTTTTTCATTTTATTTTTAGTTCTTATGGAAATTTACTCATGTTTATATGCCTGAAAGAACTCCGGATGGACTTTTACAACGTCCACCAACCGATCATCAGGATTTTACAAAGTAAGAAATTGTTTTTGTGTTTATTGTTTACACGAAATAGAAATTTTTTTGAATTCCCCCTCATTTCTTTAATTATTTTCTACTAGTAAATAATTTTTAAGGAAAGTAAAATGAATTTTCTTTAAAAAAATTTTTGTTTCAAGTTTTTTTTAATATTTTTTTAATACTAGGTTTTAGAGCTGTCCAAGACCAAAAATTTCCCAATACTCGAGATCAAGAACCCCATGACCAAAAATTAATAATTTTGGTTTTAGAACAAATTTTTTTTGTTTTGCGGGCAATATGGCACCAAAGGCGCCAAAAAACTACATTACAATACCAAGACCAAAAATCCCAAGAAAAGTTTTGAGTCAATACTAAGAGTCTTGGACAGCTCTACTAGATTGTTCAATTATTCTCTATTTTGAATATTTTTAAAAATTACTTTTTAGATATGAGGCAATTGAAGACCCACAGTATCAAGAACCAGCTCCTCCATTAAAAATGATTTTGTTAGAGGACGTTGATGGTTTATTTAAATATATTTTTATTTAAAAAACTTTCTGGTTAAGATGTTGGTGATAAGTTCGAAATTCTTGAATTGTCTGACAATTTGGCTCACAAACTCTATTTAACCAAAAAAGCAGCTTATGCTTCTCCGTTTGACTTGGAATATTTTGGGAAAAAGAAAGAGGAATTTTTGGCACAGAAAGATACTAGAATAGTTAAAATGCCTAGAGATTTGGCCAAAATAGCTTCCAAAATTTCATCTACGGTTTTTTAAATATAAAAATTAAATAATTTGATTTTAAAGATTGTGCCAATTTATGTTTCAGTTCGTAATGAATGGGTGTTAAATCCTCTGATTTTGGCTACTTCTATGGAACAACATGTATTTTAGTTTTTATTATTAAATTTTTATGCCTGAAGGGTTTGGTGGACATCCTCACTATAGTCGGTGTCAGGGGTGGGCGCAATGCGTATTGCGTTAACTTTTGGCGTTGCGTCTTGCGTTTTTTGAGATTGTCTTTTGCGCCCACCTCTGGCCGGTGTTCCGACAATTGCGGACGACAATTCCGGATTAAAAAATGCTTAAAATAATTAAAATAATATGCTGTTTTTTACTCCTGCTGTCATTTTCCGACTTGTGAAGGTTTACGAATAATTTTTAGAATAATGCAACACTGAAAACTTTAAAATATCTTAAATTCTCTTAAAATTTTATATTCGCAATCGTCGTATCCGAATTGCGTATCCATTATATCCTTCCCCTCCCCCCCCCCCTCCGAATATACCTTTGGTAAATGCAAATGACCTTAAATTTTTCAATTATTTACAAAAATAGTTTGATCGAAAAAATCCAAAAAAATTAATTTAAGGGAATTCGAATTCCAGTCAAATGTTTACATTTAGCTGGAGGAGAACCAATGAAAGGACCGGATTTAAAAGAAGATGGACGTTTAATTCGTTTTTACGCAACTGTTTGTTTTTCTTATTTTTTTAAATTTAATTAAAAAATTTTTAGATTGAAGATAAATTAATTGTTCCACTACTTGGCCGAATATTGCACGTTTCTCACGACGAAGATACAGTTTGGAATTTTTTTGCTATACCCAAATTAAATTTAAATCATTTTTAAAAATAATTTTCCAACCTAAAAATTTTTCAGAATTTATTCCCGGAAGATCAACAACTAAAAACTGCAAATAATGCCCAATTACTTCAATTTGGTTTACGACCCGAAACAATTTATTTTAATCCAAATGGACTTCAACAAATTTGTGAGAAGGAAGAAATTGGCACTTTTATGGCTAAAAGGCCTAGCAATGCTATAACTGGTGCTGAATAATTTTTTTTGTTTTTTTGTTAATAAAAATTTTTGATAGATTTGCAAAAATCTTTTTTTTATAAAATGCTATTATAAGTAAATACTCGGTACCGGACAAAATTTGTCTAACTATGTCGGTCTTATCTCTAAAACAAATTCTGTAGGACATGAAAACAAGGGGTAAGAACCTTGTTAAATTACACAGTTAAAATCCTAAAAACACCTTAGTTTTTGTCATATCCATTCTGTCCCTTGGACTAGTAAAAAAATTTTTAAACAGTTTTATATTTATTCAAAAAAAAAAATTAAACATAAGCAGATTGAATTAAAAAAAAGAAACAATTTAAATTTTATAACTGTTATTATTTAAAGCCATTTAAAAGTTGATACAAAAAAGACCCGCTTAAATCGGAGAAAATATTTTTATAAGTTTTTGTGTTATCCACAAAAGAATAAAACTAAAAATTTAATTTTAACTTGAAGAGATTCTAAGAAAATAGAGACTGGATTTTTATATGTAGATTTTTTTAAATTAATGTCCATATTTTGTTGATTTTTCGTCGATATTTAATTAGATTTTCGAGTTATTCTACTAAAGAAATCTTGTCTCTATTTAAATAAGGATTGGAAAAACGTCAAAGTAAATAATCGAGATTGGATTTGGATGTTAGTGGGGTATTTGTTAAAATTATTATTTCTATTGATATTAATCCATAGTAGAGAACAAAAATTAGGTTAATAATTTTTTGTAATTTAAAAGGTTTGAAAATATTTAGCAATCCAAGTTATTCAATTAAAATAAATTGATTGTTATTAGAGACCAGATCGAGATGAGATCTCGAACGAAAATCACGATTATCGAGATTTTTCGAGACATCTCGTACGACACTCCCAGTCCGGTCTCTAGTTATTTATGTTCTCTACTATAGAATTAGATATTCTAACAAAGTGTATATCTAAAATGATTATTTATATAACATTTAAAAATTTAAAAAAATGAGGAAGATTCGTGTTTATCTGGTCCTCCAGCAATAATAGTTTTAGTCAAATAATTTTGTAAAGGAACACCAGGAGAAGATTGATTTTGTTCATAAATTACATGTTGTTCATTATCTGCCTGTTGATGTTTTTGGGTTGTCCCAAAATCCATTGAGGGCCTCGGGGTGCTTGTTGCAGTTTGTTGATCTTCTATATCAGAAGGTGAAGGTGTTCCAAGTGTAGATGAACGCATTGAACTTGAAGCCAAACTATTGGAAGGCTAAAAAAATAAAAAGTTTTAAACTCTTAAAAGTCTGAATACTTGTTGCTGCTGTAATGGTTGATGATTTGGACTTTGTTGAAGAAATGTTTGTAATTGTGGTTGTTGGTGTTGGTATTGAGGATTGAATTGATCAACTGTATTCTCTCTCATTCCATTCCCTCCACTCGAAGAAGTATTTGTAGTTGATGGAGAATGTAGAGATGATGGAGATGTACTTCTAAATAATTAAATTTTTGTTTAAAATTATTTTAGAAATATTTTTTGAAGATATAGAATATTGTAAAGGACTAAATATTTTAGTGGGGATAGGAATTCTAAGGCTAACAAATAAGCGAATATGAAAATATTAATTAATTTCAGAATTAAATTTTTATTTTTACTAAAAATACTACCTAATATTTTTATTATTATTTTGTTGATTTTGACTTGAAGAAAATATACGAGAAGCTGGTATTTGATTTTGTATTATATTAGCATTAGAACAACGTCCTGCAAGAGTTGAATGTATAGTAGGTGCTTTTACTGAGGCATATGAAAGCATTGAACATCGTCTGTTTGAAGGTGTATTTCCTTGAGGGTTATGAATGGGTAAAGCCCCATAAATACTTGTTGTGTTGCTATGGCCAAAATGGCTAGATTCTTTAAAAAAGGAATAGTTTTTCTTAAAATATTTACTACTAACCCATCTCTAAACATTCTCTTCCATTTTCTTGTCCACCACCAACTCGTTCATTAAAACTAACACCATTACTGCTAATCCACAAGTCTGAAGATTCTGTTGGTTGTTGTTTCTTTTGTTTGTTTATTGTATCGTTTGAATTATAGGGAGGGCAATTTAATTGTTGGGGATTAATGGCAGAAATTAACTTTAAAATGAATTATTTTAATTTTAGATTTAATAGAAATTTTGATTGATAAAATAAAAATAAAATAACCAAAATCTATACAAGACTAGTACAGTCAAATCTCAATTTTAAATACCTCCAATCTTTATATGTAGTAGAGCTTCACCGGAAGTTCCGGCGTTTTTTGGTTCCGGTTCCGGGAGTCGGAACTCAAATGGAATCCGGTCAAAATATCGGTTCCGGTGAAACACTAATACATATGTAGTCACTTTTAAATACGAATATGTGGATATTTAAAAGCGTGATTCAAGAAGTAATTTCTTAATTTTTTTGTTGAATATTTTTTAAATAAAGTTCAAAAAATTCCCCTAAATAGATAATTTAAATTTTGTATATTTTTAGATAATTTTTGATTTTTTTCTTTAACAAAATAAATTCTGTTAATTAATTAAATTTAATTTCCACCTTTTGTTGTCCCCCAATAACAATTCTTCCTTTTCCCTTCTTTTCATATTTTTGCCATTTACCAGAATTTTGAATATTTCTTCCTTCATTACTACTTCTTTTATTCCCAAAACAACAAACTAATAAATTACAAAAACATCCAAAAACAAAAATAAAACAAAGAAATATGCTAATCCAAAATATTTGAATTAATTGGTTTTGTGAAATACAATTAGTTGTTGTTGTTGGAGGAGAACAGAAATTTAATGAAGAGGAGGAAGAATAAGAAGATGTTGACAAAATTGGAGACGAAATAGATGACTTTAAAAAATTAAAAAATTAATTGGGATATTAAGTAATTAATTTAGTAAAGCAGCTGGGCTATAGCTATTTCTCTCCTTTAGCTAGTGCAAAAGGTTAATCGGCAGCTGGGTGCGAACCAGCATCTTCAGTAGACCGGACTGATGTGTCAGCCATTACACCACGCCGCCTACTGCATAGCCTTATGCTACGGTTACATAAAAATCGCGCGCGACACGCGACAGTCGCTAGGCGACATGTCGCCGGCGACAGTCGCTAGTGGCGTGGTTACATAAAATCGGCGTCTTCCGCAAAAGCGACTGTCGCAAAGCGACAAACGCTGATTTTATGTAACCACGTCACTAGCGACTGTCGCGCGCGTCTTGTCGCCTAGCGATTGTCGCGTGTCGCGCGCGATTTTTATGTAACCACTAAATTATTAGTTTTTCTATCTTTTTCAACTATATTTTCTTTATTTATTTATCTCTAATTTTCACGGTGGTGAAAGTCAGAGTACTGTAATGTATAGGACAATTTGTTGCCACTATTTTATTGTGGCTTTTATATTGTGATTTTTTAGAATTTTTCCATTGATATTTCGATTAGAGGTAGGCGCGGGACAGGATC